>VOMN01090319.1:0-29991 GCA_014899125.1 Orchestia grillus | reverse complement strand
GATGTGAGCGTGAATGTCAAAAATTAATTATAGTTGAGTTTTAACCTGTCGAACTATTTGCATTACTGTAGAAAAAATGCAATTTCTCGTACACGTGAACGAATAAATTACCGAGGGAAAGAGGCGTTACAAATATCGAGCGATCACGCTAGCAGTACGCCATGGAGCCCACTAAGGGTGATGAGTTTTCTAGGAAAACAGTTTGGAATCTGTTAGATAGATAGCTCTCAAACCATACGGTGTCTACTTCTTGATTCTAGATCTTCTGTAAAAGCTGTTTGTGCTAACGCTGTTTAATGGAATGGCAAGAGTTACATTCTTTTTGTCTATATCACTGTATCTTTCTAGTGATCTTGAGTAGGGCATCTTGGGTACTTAATTTCCTTCTGTACGCATACTGATTTTCGTGGAGTAGGTTCGATTCATCTAGGTGGGCATAAAGATTATTTGTTGGTACTTTTTCTAATATCATCGATACAACAGGCTGGCTGATCGGCCTGTGATTTGATGCTGTATTATTGTCACAAGTTTTGTGCAACGGTTCAGTTATGGAATGCTTCCACTGATGAGGAAATTTGCTGGTGACAATTGAAGTATTCATTGTCAAACGAAGCATTGGTGCAGTAAAAGAGAAGCATAGGGCACGAAGTGTCAAAATATCGACCATGTGTTGATTATTACCTTGAAATTTCTCAGGAGTTCAGTGGGAAGCTCTTGTAGCACAAAATTACTGTCGTTACTACTTAATCCTAGTGTATGTATGTATACGTACAAGCGATGTTTGTTTTTTCTCTGCGGAAATCAGCTTTGGGAGGCAAATAAGTCGAGTTTACCCAATAAAACTACTCTTCTTTTTCTTCGAGCTTGTTATAAAATGTGGTAAGCTCTACTGAAGGCTAACAGGAAAGACCTGGAAGAGTAACACCGGTTCCATGGCAAGATGGCACACCGCGTCTCCATGCGACTCCAGTCCAGTGTTGACTTGTCTTGAATCTTGATTCCCGAAATTGTCCGTAGTATCTTGACGCAGTCGACGTGGGAAGGTTCGTTCTGTGCGCGCGTGGCTGAATACTCCGTGAAACATAACTGATCGTGAGCTATCATCCTTGAAGAAATAGTTGAACGAACATATCGTTAAGGTTTGTTCTGTGATGTATCTAGTATAGTGTTTCTCATTAAGTGTGGTAAACGTTTAGTTGTGAATCAATACTTGAATTGCTACTATTGTTTGTATTTTTCCCCACAATTTTTTTTGTGAGGTTAGTCATACGTGGCGCTTTTCGTGAGAAATTCCTCAACTTACAGTTTTGTTAGACGTTAGGCGACTAAAGTTGAATTCGATATATAAAAGCAAGTACTGGTTAGCGCTCATTCATTTTTTCATTGGAGGAGCATGTGTATATGCTATTGCAACATTACTAGCTGTTTTTGATTTACTCGTACTTGGAATGCGTAGATGTATGTTTCTTGAACTTCTAAGTTCCCAACATGATTCCGTAGCTTGAACGTCTTCTGTATGTTGATCCCTAGTCTTTCTTTAGCCGGAATATAGGGTGTGACAAAAGATACATTATTGAACAAAAACGAAATAGGGTAAAGAATGCATAGCAATACCTTACCCGAAAGCAAAATAAAAACATGCGTTCAATTTTATTTAGAAAGGGATAATTTTGCTTTTAATTCACTTGAATTAACTAACAAATATGTAAGATAATTATACATCACCGTAATATACTGCGTGTTAACGTGGCTATCTCTCTGAGCAAAATAGCAATTAATTATTTTCAGCTTGAAAATACGACTAGGTATAGAACGGCTTGTATTAGGTTGAAGAGAATTTAGGTGAATAGGTTACTGTTAAATGTATACTCGTATTATCTGAGTTCTCTCGTATTTCTTTCACTGGGTTTTGTCATTACCTCCCCATTCCCATGGCACACGTGGAGATGAATGGCAACTTGTCGTCTAGTGAACGATGGCAACTGTTGAAACACTTCTGGTTCAGAACGTTCTTGCGTCGGTATTATGGGATAGGTGGCGTCCGGTTTTGACGAGGGTGTAATCGTTATCTTTTCGTATAAAGTTTGTATATTTAATGCAGTGTGTTATTTTTGTAATGGGTGTCATAGTTTACTTATGGAGGTAGACATAGGAATACTTTGTATATTATAGGAAAGGTGGCGTCCGGTTTCGACGAGGGCGTAATCGTTATTTTTTCGTTTGAAGTTCGTATGTTTGGTGCTGTGTAATATTCTGCACTAGATGCCGTAGTTTACTTTTTGAGGTAGATATAGTTTACAGAAAAAGTTACTATTATTAAAATTTGATTTACTGCTGATACATTCACATTTCACTAAGAAAATAAAATCTTAAATTTTACTTTTAAAATCCAATTCACATTTCTATAAACAAGATAAAATGGTATAATGTAAAGGAGTTTACTTTTGATTGGTTAGGCAACGCTTCAAGTGTACTGCAAACATGGCCTTGACATGGGATCAATTGTGAAGTAATCAAGTCCATTTATAGAAGGTAAAATATTTACTCCATCGATCGAAACCTCGTTGGCAACATTAGTGCTCCCGAGCAAGGGCGCATAATATCATTTTGCCTTAGTGCACTTCAGCTCGTGATCCAATATAGGAAATTTTCTAGTTGTTTTCAGGTTAATGTGCAGTTAGCATTGGTAACATACGTGCCTCGTTCCATTTAGAAACATCAGGAACATTTATTTACCACAAGTAATTAACGTCAGATACAGGTTTACAATCAAATGAGGGGCGAGGAAGAACTGGGATCAGGACATATACCACATAGGAGCCCGCATAAGCTCTAGGGAAACCTGTATAGAAATGAAGGCATTCAGTTTACAGTATATCGCTGATTAATAACAAATAAAACTTAATGTTACACTCAGGTATGCAAGCTACAAGAACTGAATAAATTGGTTAAAATTAAATGTTAGGGTCAATACATGGTATGAATTTAGTAACTTAGTTTCACATTTCTTAAAGAATTTATTTCAGTGTAATGTACTTTAGTTGCGGATCGTAGATGGTGAGAACCATTTTCCTCAGCTTGTGCACTAAGTATTTGACGCTATATGGGGATACTGTTCAATGGAAGGAACAATGCCTGAGCCTCGCACAAGTGGAGGACGCTGAAGGATGCTGTCATCGTGAGTGGACCTTCGGTTGCGCTGTGTGCCGAGCGAAATGAGTATGCTTTGTATTGACTCCTAGTTAGCTAGGTCTTTTCTTCATTTTCTGTGCTGTTGCTTTCGTCGAGGAGGCCTGCTTACTGGGTTACTTGGCTAGAAATGTATGAATGCTACATTCAGTAATTTTTGGGCCATTGAGGTTACCTTTGTTACTGGTATAAATAGCTAGCATTAGGCTAAACTATTCTACGCTAATTTCCGTTTCACTGAGTCGAGATTGCTAAGGTGTAGCAAACCAACATTCTCGTGATTGCTTGCATGTTGTATTTGGGCTAACTAAACTCCGGAAGCGCTCTGTATTTCAATAAATCATACACGAAGCCCGAAAATTAGGTTTGTATTTATGTGCTTCATACCGTTTAATCGTTTGCGGAAACGTCAGTTCCGTATAAATGAGCGAATTTTTATGACTTATAGCGTACGTAAAACACGTAAACAAGTGTGAGGTATTAATGTAAAGCGAGTATTTTCTCCTTCAAGTTAATGCCTCACTTTTTGACTCTCCGTAATGCTATGTCTTTGATGAAGCCGCCTAGTGTTATTCTTTGGTTATTCGCTTAAAAGTTACATAATTCCGGAACTTGTAGCACCAGAGTAAGACTAAACGTGCACTTTTGCTATGACACTTTGTGTTCGATGTCACGCTAACGTATATGTTAATGGGTTTGGGTAATTCAATTTTGTAACATGTTTTTTAGTACTTTTTCCAGTTTTTAGGATGGATGCTCGATGTTTGATGATTATCAGTAGTAAATATCTTGTTCATTGTACATACTTAATGTGCTTTGTTACAAACCCACTACGTGCCTGGCGAGTAGAGATATCGCTATCAAGCTCTTTATCTTGCAATACGAGTACGTAGTTAACGTACGTTGGCTCAGAACGTTCCGCTGCTTGTCAGGTTCGTTCTGTGCTCGTATTCGAGCGCGTGCTAATCTTCTGTCGGGGTTATTTTGAAGTTGGGTTAGGCATTCATCATTTTTTGTTAGCCTTGTATTAAAGTTCATTGGTTTTCCATGGAATGCAATCGGAAGTTTACTCTGCCTGGATAAAATTTCTGCTAGATATTTTCATTCATCGTATATGCGTGTATGCTATTCGTCTCATTTTTTTTTCACCTCTCACGGGGTTCATCTTTTCAATAACGTTTAGTTGATGTGGACTTTTTTGTATTGTCTAAATTACGGAAAGTTTCGCGTAAATAATATAGTCTTGAACATGATTTCTCAATTTCGCGGCTGGATACGAGTTGTTCTATATGAAGCTTACTTTGAGGACTATTGGATCTTGAAGGTAGCCAAGGATATAAAATATAACATATCTTTTCTATCCTCCATAATAAAGTCCCTACCTAAGTTCACTGACCCCAAAATTACTCGCTTGGACTGAAAAAGCGCGATAACTGAAACGTGATGTTGACGCTTCTTCATACAGCACGTTTCAGTTAGCGGATCACGATTTTAGGTGCAATGAATTTGCTGTACGTTCAGGAGCTAACCTCCGTTTTTGTTATGTCGGGAGGTTGTAGTAGGGATGACGGGGGAAGATGCTGGAGTCGGTGGTGCCGTACAACGGATGTCTTCATTTTCGTTAATTTTTCTCACTTCACACGTCTTCATGAAAATAGTTGCACAATAGTTACTAGCCGGAATAAGTTGCGCGAATCGACACGAAAGTTTGCGCTTTTGCCGAGTCGCTGAATTGAATCATTTGGTTAATACATATTACCTTAATGTCCTCATCCTGTAGAGGGCGTTTTATTCATTGTACAGCCTTTATTTTAATATTATTAGATAGGATTTTTCTTTTTCAGTTACAGAAATGTGTTTTCGCAGGTTTCACTAGAGGGTAACATAGTTAAAATTGAGTATACATTGTATAACGCGTCTTCGCTCTCGCGCTGTCTCCCGGTTACGTTAGGTTAGTTAGAATAGGTCGGTTAGGATAGGCTTGTTTCGATCATACACCAAGGAATGCTGAATATCGATCTGCAGAGCTTGTGAAAATGTGACCCTAATTTACGTAGACTTCGAGTGTTTACTTCGTTACTGTACAGCTAGTGTACACAAACCCTCCGAATGTCTTGACGCATACTTTTTATATGTACTTTGATACCTTCCGAAAATTAGTTTCCACCACTGAGAGTAAAAAAATACCTTCCAATTGTACTCGAACGAATGCTATACGATGACTAGAACGCCCTGTACACGATGCCGACTTCAAGTAAATATTAACCAATACTTTTCACTATGAAGACTGATTCACCTTCATATTCTTAACTTTAAACAGTAGTTAAACTACCAATGTAAGAATGTGAGCGGTGCATTCGTCTGCTGTTCGATGACGTAGCTCACACATTGCATGGTGTTCGATCGTGCACTGGTACTGACTAGTTTACACCTGGCCATAGGCATGCTGTCTGAGGGTGCGTTCTCTCCCTTGTTCTGAGAACACAGGTGATGTAGTCAGTGGTGTTTCGTGGATGCCAATCTCCTTTAGTGTGGTATTTTTGTTGTAGGTTGATTTTTAAATGAACTCTTGTGTCCGTACCATTGCAGAAGGGTCCAATTCCTTTTTATTTGGAACTGGTTTATGAGGATTACCAAGACGCAGCTCTGTTCTGTTATGTCACACGCTGAAACCCTAGTGGAAGTTTTTGTTATATTTTCTCTATGTTTGTACTTAGCATTTATTTTGTAATTCGGTGCCTGGTTCGAGAATAAATGTTAAATTTTTACGCAATAGAAATTCCTATTAGTCCGCATCGTCCATTCTATTATTATTATTGCTTATAGGAATGGGAAAATTTTCTGGTACGTCAAATTCAAAGCGTGGTCGCCGTTATTCTGATACAGCTAAATCTTTCTACCGCTGTGCTGTACATGTGACAGCTAAATCATGGGGTTGATGTTTTTTTCTCGTCATCAATTGCTCTTTTCCGTACGTCATCACTAAATATTTCTTGAGCATTCTCATGAAATCCTACCGTATTTCTATCACTTAATGTCTCGATTTTCAAATATGGAGAATTTGTTTCGAAATGCGGCAGAGGAGCTTTAGGTAGCGATTTGAATATTAGGTGTTGGAAATCTTGAAGTTTGAAGTTTACAGAGTTTCTTTACGTTCTAAGAAATTAGGCTGGGAGAAATTCGATCAAACTGATAATATCGGGGGTGTTATATAGCCCTAATTTCGTTAAAATTAATTATATTTTAACTTGCTTCTTAACACGTTGACTCCGATTCTCCACACAGGTAAAATTACATGCCGACAAATATCTCAACTGTGAATTTACAAATGAAGGATTTTGGTTTCACAAATTTGGTTACTCTATTAATTTTCTTTCTAATCAGAACTAGATTATTCGATTGCTAAACACAAATATGAAGAAAGCTCGAAAATTTGTATTTATACATGATAGTGCTTTGGTTACATTAGGTTAGATGATCGCGTGTACCATATATGGCCCACTTCGGAGTCAACGTGTTAAGCTAACTAACCATTTTTGAAAGCTGCAGGTCATTATTGCAGGGCTAAACTTGTAATTTATAGATAAACGAGCATTGTGTTGAATAAGGCTTAATTTTTCCACATGTGCTGAACCACGCAAGACGCTATGGAGTTCTCTCTTCTAGGGCTGTTTCGGAGCTGTGAACCTTGCACTAAATTTATTCCTAGTAATTTTTTTCATAGTTCTTTTAGATTGAAAAGTATGAACGTAGCGAACCTGTACTTTAATGTTTTAGTGACCAATCGCGTGCAATCAGCTTCCATAAGACATACTACATATTTATTCGTATCTAACGTCTAGGTCTGCTGTATAGCGTTCGATTGGGATTTCGTATGTATGTAGCCACAATTGCTCAGGCAACGAGTGTTTGGTGTGCGACATGGCGTGCTGTCGATGGAAGGTGTGGATTCTGTGGAATGAAGTAAGCTGCCGAGTGAGTGAGTTCTCGGTGCCAGTTCGGTGCACGCGTTACACAGTCGAGGTCGTGCCCCTCAAGAGCGCTGAGGTTGAGTTCTGTTGTGATGGTAGTCGATGGTGAATTGGTCGCAAACTGGAAATACATGTATCGACAGAATGCAGACTACTATGCTCGGAAGAAAATAAATTTAATAAAATTTTGAATAGTACGAATTTTGTCGTGGGGATAATTTCTGTGAGCTAGTTATTCGATCAGAAGAGCTTTGACTGATTTCTTAAGGTCAAATATGGGTCGGTGTGGTGCATCTTGCTTGTTGCTGCTATCAGCATTCTCTGGATTTTGGTATTTGTCAGAAGTACATTTATCGTCATTTCGGTATTTGTCAGGTGTACGCGTACTGTCATTTCGGTATTTGTCAGGAGTACGCGTACCGTCATTTCGGTATTTGTCAGGAGTACGCGTACTGTCATTTCGGTATTTGTCAGGTGTACGCGTACCGTCATTTCAGTACT
The DNA here is from genome assembly GCA_014899125.1 of Orchestia grillus. Taxonomy (NCBI): domain Eukaryota; kingdom Metazoa; phylum Arthropoda; class Malacostraca; order Amphipoda; family Talitridae; genus Orchestia; species Orchestia grillus. The sequence continues at coordinate 22,330 of VOMN01090319.1, read as the reverse complement.
CGTTCAAGATTTCAAGCACGGAAGTGTCGCCTAATTGAACTTGGGTCACCTTTAATGAAAAAGCTTAAGTATTAACATTCATGCGTAGGAAACGTGTTTCATAACCTTAATATATTTTGAATTGTACTAACATGTGCAATTTTCTGCTCATGGAAATGTTTGTCCATTTTCAGTGCGAAAATTTGACGTTATCTGAAAAGGATTGTTGAACGCGGAAACAAATTTCAGTGCCTAAGTAAAATGCTCGGATATATTTCATGAATAAATTTAACTTTGATTTTACAGTAAAATAATTGATGATATTAATGAAAGACGTCACTGGGCGTAGATATTTTGGCCACTAACGACGAAGTGGTGTTGAAAGGTTTTTGTATCTTGAAAATAGTTACGCAAATGCTACTGATTTATCAACGTATTCCTATTTACCTCAACATATTAACCCTAGCCATCAAATTACTCTGGAATGTCACATTTTGCCCCAAAGTGGAAGCACTGAGCAGCTTGACGCTGAGATTACCACCTGGACGCAAAGCTTTGATCGTATCACGAGAAATTAACTCGCGTAGGCAGACACGAGTCTCAGTTCTGCAGTGCTGGTTGCACTAACGCGTGCTTGTTACGAACTTTTTGTTTCTAGGAACAAATTTGCACGCTTCCTATTTTTCTCTTGCTATTTTGCCTCGTTGTGAGACACGAGTGTGTCGGGCCTTTTTATTTTATTCAATATCTACATATCTCAGTCACTTCGAAATGATCTCAGTCACAGTTGCGACAGTCGGTAGTGCACTGTGATTAAACTCATAATTGGTAGAACGATTGAAGAATGAGTATACTAATTCTAAGTATGAGAAAATACCTCGAGTGTTGGTAAAAGTATGGGTAACTGATGCTAAAACGGCAAAATAATCGAAACATTTGCTAACAGCGGATTGAGAAGCATCCCGAAAAGATTTGTGTCGAATTTAAATCTACAAAAAAAAACTTGGATGAATGAAATGACGAGTAGTAATCTTGAAAACATGTAATGAGTTGTCTCGGATGGGTTGTTTGTCAAAGTATGTGCATATTGGCTCAGAAATGGACAGACTAAATTTCAAGGAGAAGACTTGATTTTCGTTAAATTTTATTGATTTTGCATTGTACGTTTTGCTTTATATTTAATGCGAATTGAAAAATTTAGCTTATTCGTATTTTTATTCGGTGAACCTTTGTTTGTATTAGTTTATTCACATTTTTTGAAGACACCGTAATTCTATGGCTGGGAATTCTGTTATTGGTTGATTGGAAAGTGTTGCTGTAAATTAGCGCAGTCGCTTCCGTCAATTTTGAATAGATCTGTCTAGCTTCAACTGCTCTGTCGGAACAACTGTAAGGTTTTCTGTTTTGAAGGGCCAGTAACGAGAGTTAGTGCGTCAACTGAAGAAATTGATTACTTTCGTCCGGGAAGAAATCATTACTATCATCAAGTGTTGTTCCTCTGCTTACAAGAAAATAATAGTTCATGTTCACTTCCAGATGACGAGTCCTGTGATCCACCGTTTGGAGGTGCCGAAAGATGGAGGTGGGCAGGCCAAGAGCCACAGCATTTTATGCATACCTTCATCACTGCCCACTCAGTCAAGCCACTCACAAAATAGTGGCTATTATAACGTCGCCATGTTCGACGTCTCGGGCTCTATGAACGGTGCGTGGCGCTTCGTCATGCAGCACTGGAATAACGAAGTGTCTCCATCCTTGACAGGTGAGTGTTGCCAGGAAATTTGTTAGCGGTTTTGCGAGCATCGTGTCCGGGAACTTCTGGCTCTCCGAGAGATGAGTAGCATTCATGAGCTTCACTCGCGATGGTTTGCTTATAGAACTTTTTCTCGTCGTCCTACTTGTAGAAGTTGATCGAATCAAGGATGTTTGTTGGCATCTATTTTTAGAATTGGTGTTGTAGTGGGGCAGATTTTTATATTCTGGTCACAAGTGCAAGTGAGGGCTTGAATAACTTTGATGCGAGTACATTTTGTTTAGAGGAGGAAAGCATTAGCACGACGAGCATTTTGTGTGAGACAGTGAGGGAATCGACACTTCGTTTTGCTGATACGTGAGACTGCAAGTTACAATTAGGAGAAGAATTAACTTGTTTAAGGTACATGCGAGAGCTGAGTTTGAAGGGCAAGACTTGAAGGTTACCAAATGAAAAAAGGCGAACTGGTGTCACGAGGGAGTTGTGTACAATGATATTCTTTTACAAAGAGAACTAGCTCACTGCAAACTTTTCTCCATGGAAACGTCGTCGAAGTGCCTAAAAGGTCAATTTGCTTGTATACTGAAGGAATGATATCGAAACGGAACTATTAGCAAGAGTCGTATCTTTGGAAATTGCAAGAATATTCGTCAGGGATTGCAATAAACATAAAAGGGCTTATGTAGACGAAACTTCAACGTAATGTATAGGATTTAATGTGTACATGTTTCTCTTTAAATCCCAGGGTAGAAAAGAAATTGTGTTGTATTGCAGTTGTTGAAAAAAGTAATGGCCTTCCTTCATTTCTCTGTTTGACACAAAGATTTCGACGAACCTTCTCCCTCTTAGCGCCCTAATGTGTGAAAGTCGTGGGTGCGTGTTCATTTTAACTATTTGTTTTATTTAATTGAAAGTTATTTGCATTATTAAATATTTTTAAACTAAGAGCTACGTAGGCGGATGAAGAAGTTTTTATGCCAGAAGTATATCTATTGCATCCGCCCGAGGACTAACTGAATGCGTTCGTATCAATAAATCAGGCGGACGGGTTAGGTTATTTATTCGTTTTTTTTTTGTTCTAGGCGAAACTGACATCTACACCTTCGGCAGTGAAGTCAAGTACCGGCGCAAGGGAACTCATTTAGATCAGCGAGACTTCGATTGTTCTTCTACCAATTTGGCAGAAGCTTTACGTATGATAAATGACAGAGTTCGACATAGCCTTCAGAAGAACGTCCGAGTTTTCTTAATTACGGATGGACATCACAACTGCGGAGGCTCACCAGAGAATGAGATAGCACAAATGAGTGTACCGTATGGCAAGACTGTGGAAGTGTATTTGTTGGGCGTCGGCCAGTCATTCCCCGTGCAGTACAGTGTTGATATCCGATCGAGGCTACACAACGGTTCTGCCAGTTGCCCTACCCTTTTCTGGGACAAATATTCTTCGGATGATGAAGTTTTGGATGAAATGAAGAAAATTCGCGAAGAATTGTTGACTGGAATGGCAAACGTGAAACTTTCTCTTCCTGGCAAATCCGTGCCATTGATTAACGAAACAAAATCGGAAGCTCGAGGAGGAGAATACGTTTACTATGAAATGGATCCCGAGCAACTCATTTCCACTCTAAAAGTGACGACAGACGATGGTGGGAACGTACCCGTGCAAGGCCAAGTTGATGCTGCATCTGCCAAGTTTCTGGTGTGCCACTTATTCAAACAGTGGAACTCGGTTCTCATTCAGCGTCATCGAAACAAAGTTCCAGTTCCTATGGGTGTGTTCGAGTTCATGCGAAGTCTGTTTGACTTTCAAATAAAGAAATTTAATGACACCAAGAATTCGAACATTAGCGCTAGGCTTGATAGAAAACACTTGACTAATCTTAAGCTGGAGTTCGCTACTGTGATGAACCAGGGTTACAGTATAATATCAGTCGAGTCGAAGTTCCAGAACGAGCTACAGTTGGCCGAAGCTATCCTCAAATCAACAGTTCAAAGTCGTTATGATACGAAATTGCTTCAAATAAAAGGTCACGGAGACGCTGAGTGGTCGAGAGATGTGCAGATTTTCAAAGATCTTTACACTTCTCATTTGCCTGAGATCCAAGCCATGCCGGAACCTTCCCCTGACGACTGTTGCAGAGTTTTGATGAACTCCTTCGTTGGAGATCTCAAAGACCCTGCCTTTTTGGGTGTCCTCGACTTGAACAAAATGGAATTTCTCACTACAATGACATTCACTGGCATCCCTGTCTTCGCCCCCGTGAAAGACTCGGCTCAAATTAATCCTTGGACTTTGTACATCAAGAACATTTGTGTAAGCCCGTTCGAAATTTTGTCCCAAAGAGCTCTGGAGTCAGCTTTAGGTGTTGGAGTAGACAGTTCCGAAAACAAGGAAATAAGGCTGCAACAGGATAACGAAAACTCGGTGTGCAATGCAATTGTTCCCATAATTCCCAAGGAGCATTGTGGACGTTTGCAAAAGCTGGTAAGGACCAACGTCTTCACTGTCGGTGCTACTTTCTGCATTTTGAAAAATGCTCTTATCGTTGATCACACCTGCCACTTGGCCGCCCTTGCTTGCGTGTGGATGAAGACCATCAAAGATTATCCTGTGGTCAATCGTCCTGAGTTCATAGAGAAGAGAATTTTGGACATTGAAGGAACAGCTAAAATTTTCATGGATCGACCGGGCATCATGAACTACGTCTCAGCGTTGGTAAAAGATCCCTCTCTAGCACTCATGACAGAATCGGAGCCTTACAACGGGAATGTTCTCAAGTGTGAGTCGATCATCAAGCCCGCGTTTTTCATCCATCTGTCGAAGAATCAAGTTCGTCAGTCGACGCAATTGCCTGTTCTGCTGAAGTTGATTCTCGTCGAGTTTCTGGGCCGTTGCTTGACTTCGTACACTTCCCGGTATCCATACATGGACCTGATTGCGGCCGACCTTAATGAGGATGTACGAAAGGAATTTCTGGCTAAAATAACGGACGTGAGTGTACATTATCAATGAGACCTATGTTTCTTTGTCGTTTTCAATTATTGTAACTACGAGGTGCGCAATTTCTAACCGAATGAGATGCGAGTACATTCTGAAATTACTAGATCGTCAAACTTGGCCAGCTGTGTCCACATATCGTCTTTCCATATTCTTTTATTTTTACTGCCAAACCACTTCGTAACGCGATATATGGTTACAGTAGTTGAGATTGGAATACTGTTACATGTTTGGAGACATTTGGAAAATAAAATGTTTTGATGCACAACTAAGATGTAAATGGAACATCTCGTTGAAGTAACTATTTTTTAAAGTTCAGTCTAACGTAGCTCTACCGCAGCATCCTGCAATGGTTTACTATTTCTTGAACTTCCACTATTGTCTGGTGTAGCTAGCAATATTTTGCAATTGGTCATTTATGAGTTGCGCCTTTTTCATTCAAGCATTAGCGCATTTTATTCCTAATGTGTCCACAGCTATATGGACAGAATTAGGACGGCCTATGTTGACGAATCTGTCATTCTCCTTGCAAGTGTTTTCACTCGATAGTTTTATGGCTCTTGAGATTTGGGGGAAATCAGTAGGTTAACTGTTTCTATTAGTGAAAATCGCTGTTATGGGGTACGTATCTCATTCAAGTGTAGTATTAATTTCTTCTTTGTGTTTAAATAATATCAATAATAGTGTGAGCAACAGCGACGATGTATCCCTAGATTTAATTTGATGGAACATGGTTTTGGTTGCGAGTGCAGTTGGTGCTGGAGCAGGTGCACATCACTGGCGAGGAGCTGCTCCAGGCGTGCAACGCTCGCTCTGATGTCGAGAAGCACGTCCGTCAGAGCATCACTGACGCCACTGCTAAGCTCATCGACGAAGGAGCTGGTCTTCAGTTGGAGCCTAAGCCTAATATGGACAGGGTCAGTTCTGGCGCCGTTACGTGCACAAGTTGACCCATTAAGGGTGGGTCGCCTTTTGTTGACGTGCACTTTCCCTGGGCCTGAGCGAGGACGTCAGCGTGTTTCGAAAGAAGTTGGGAGGGTTCTTGCTCGTGGGACTACATCGTGTGGTCAAGCGAGTATTTCCGCGACTTGATTGTTTTTGGTAAACGTATCACTCTCCTTTGCCACTAGGTGATGTTAGTCTACAAATTCAGATGCTTGGATCAACGAATTCTCATTTTCCTTAGAAATGACTGAAAATGAATATTCAAAGCTTAGGTGAACTTGGTAGTGAAATTAAATGATGTTCATGAAAGAACTCTTGTAGAATACGCAATCAGTTTAAAAATAGTGAATGCAAAAATATGCATTTTCTTAGTTCATTGCTATGTATGCAGTAACACTAGTTTTGTTCTGGTTTTATTCGTAAAAGTTGTGCAATCAAGAAGAATGTGTTGCCTAGAACGTAATTAGTAATTATAAAAATTTGTTTAGTTCGGATATAGAAAATATTTTTCGTGCAGTATAAACGGCGTCTGTAGCAAATTGCAGAGATTTTTTTGTGCGTAGAATTTTTAGCTTTCATTTCTTCTGCAGTAACTGACAGAATCAGTTGTGACTAATAATTTTCTGCACAGGTGGAGCGGCTGCGCAACAGCGGTAGCGCGGGGCACGTAGGCTGGCAAGACCTCAGGGTCTGGGCCGAAGAAATGGCGTCCGCAAAGGAAGGAGAAGAGCCTTTGTTCTCGCGGTCAGATGTTGAAGAAGCGTTCAGCACTAATTCGGTAATTCTTACTTACTTTTGTTCAAGCCTTTTTTTCATAATTTTGTTCTCGAGCACGTGCAAATTGAACGGATGGGCTGAGGAATGACGTTGAACCATAATTTATTTCGTCTCGAGTTTTACGATTATCACTCGAAACTTACTAATGGTGTTTTGAGTTCTATAGTGTGAAGTGTCCGTTTTAAGCTCTGTGGCCAAATTAGTTTCAATTGGGGTTGAATTTTATCTAAAATATTTGAACTCAACCGTCACTGACGGATCGTTCTGCATCACCAATGCGTGAAAGGAATATTGATCGTTGTTTCGACGTTCAGGTTTGCAGCTATCTCCATCACGCTCTCGAGTACCGCCAGTCGAAGGAACGGATGTCGAAGCCTTTACTGAGTAACGACAACGCGCTTGCTGAGATCATCAAGAAACTAAAAAGCGAGGAAAGCTATTTCTTGAAGAACAATTTGCTGCCTTCGGTAAGTTTTTCAGCGGAGTGCAGAAGTTTCAGTTGCTTATGAAGTTGTAAAAGATGTCACTTGCGATAGTCGTGATAGTACTCTGTTTCAAGATCAACTTTAATTAATGAACGAAAATATGAAAAATTGAGATCATGATGCAGCATTGAGTGCTGGAGGCACATTTCATTTTAGGGAAAATCTGAAATTCTTCAACGAAAGTAGAGTCGGCTGAAAGCATTCTGAAGACTGATTTACATGACATATGAAGTCATTATTAACCGCACCATAATTCTGGTATTGCTATTATGGGTTGTTATGGACTTTAGGGGAAATAAAACTGTTCCGAATAGATTTGTGTGCCTACTTGCTTTTACTAAAGATTTCATTTACTAAACTTTCAGCAACTTATTTTCCGTGAAACTCGCTTCATTGCAAAGTTTTTTGGACGGCGCAATTGCATTATTGTTCGTAAAGATTTATTGTACAAATTTTATCAGGTACAAAGCTTGGAAATTGTATCGATATTCTACTACTGTCTACTGAGCGCGTGTATGCTAACTAAATTGTACTCTCGTATCCCAGCTTTGTCTTTCCGGATCTATTTCCTTCTTGAGTTTGAAGAAGAATGTGAATGTAAATTTTCATTAGGCACTGAAGATGTCACTTGCGCGTGCAGGTAATGGAGGCCGCTGTGAACCGCTGGCAGGAGCAGTACGACGAGGTGCACAAGGATGTCGCCTTGCCCCTCAGTCGCTCGGAGATCATCAGTAGGGCAGTTCAGCTCGGAGTCGACGTCAACGAAAGCAACTTCAGCCAAGTCTACAAGTATGCATGTTCAAAACTAGCTTGTTGAACTTTTTTTCTTGTACTGGTAATGGAACTGAAATAAGGTGGATTTATAGAAAGAGTGAATTAGCTATTCTCTACTAAAGAGGGGCGTGAAACTAAACGTGCTCCTGACGCGTGCAGATACCGCGAGAATGTGCGACTCTGCCGCAACTGCTGCCACGTTGAAAAATGTCCTCAATTCCTTCGACCCAACAAACGCTTCAACTGCCACCTCGAATCTGAAAGGAAATGGAACAATTATCCTCACACTCTCCACTTGGTAAGCATTGCTGGGGTTTGGTAGCTGATAGTTGTAGCTCATTTCCTAAGACGGTAGAGATTGCCCTTTATGAGCTACAATTTCTTTCATACATAACATGAAATGCGTATCTCGGAACAGGTGGTTTCGCGTGGCACTGCTGAAAGCAAGGACAAGCTGATTGAACAAATCAAGAGTGGTTCTGAAGCCGGCACCAACAACCGCAAGAAGCCTTCGTCCATAGAGGCGGGACAGGACGCTAGCATCCTGAAGCAGGTGGAGCTGCTTCTGCCACAGTACTCCGCACAGCTCCTCAGTGCTTGAGCAGCGACACCACAAGGTACGACACCCAAACGCCATTTCATTAATGGTGTCGCGTTGGAAGTTACCCGCAGCTAATGTAATCCCGGTAAAATTTACGCGGACGTAGCGTCCGATACAAACTGCATTTCATACCAGATCGAAAATTGCTCGAGCTCAACCTCGATTTTTTTTTCCCGTGTGGTGTCTCTCGTAACGATGATGGTCTCGCACATTTAGTTGAGATATTCTCCCCTGCATTATGTGTGCTTTCCCTAGCCTTGAAAAATAATCTTCGTGCATAGGTATTTAGCTAGAACGGCTGGGAGCAAACTGGACTTTCAAGTTACTAATATAGTATTGCCTGTAAGGTAATATATCTTGTCCATTTAGCATTCTTTCAAGTATTCTTATTCCTGAATTTAGGTCATTAACAACACCTGTTTTTATACAATGCTGGTTTCATATCAAATTGAACCCTGATCCCATGTTAGGAGTGATTAACGCCATACAGAACATACGCATGAGTCGTGAATTTCACTTGGCGGTTCGTCAGTCTCTCCTCAGTCTTTTGTCGCTCTCCTGTGTTAACATTAGCTGCACATAGGAGAATCAAATCAGCAATACTGCTGCAAGTTGTCGTAGGCTTTAGCTTAGAGCAAGGTGGACTTACGAATATTTAATTAGGTGTTTAATTGTTTTTACCGAATTAGATAACTTTTTCAACTAAGCATAGTGTAGTGGCTTTTTGTATGAATGATTCAGAAGCATAATTTCATTGGGCGTAACTGTTTTCTTCTAGTTTTATTGGTATTAACAGTCTGTTTTAACGAATTCTTTCTGACTCTGCACTCGGGAGGTTGAGATGTAGAATTTGTGTTGAGCTTTTCATGTTGGTGGAACTACTCACGTTTTTGAGCCCACATATCCAGGGCTCAATTTTGATAAGTGATCAGTTAAAACTAGATTGAAATGAACTCTCAATTTGTAGCAGAAGTAAAGAACGAGGATTAATTGGTGCTCACGCGTCTCGGCTTTTTGGTTGAAGACTTAGGGATAACAATTTTCATCTAGACTTACGTCTGATAGTTTTCGCTTACACTGTTCTGTAGCATTCATAGTGAAGAAAATGAGAGCTCGTTTTCCTATACTCTCATGTGTTACTTCCATTGTTTTTCGTTCACGAGTCATTAAACTTTACTTTAAAAATTCCATTTCTACAGGTACTCTGAGCCTGTCTGGCGCGTACGTCGAATCCACCCAAGATTTGACAAGACGGAATTCCAAGACGGTAGGGATGTTTTTGGCATTGCATCGATTTGTCGCGGTACACCCAGTTGGTTGAACCGAGCAGCCCGAGGCAAAGACTAAGCCTCTCGAACTTGCCTCCAAGAAGTTCTTCAGTCGGTCCTGCAGCGCTTCCGTCTCGAGAACGCACTGACTAATTGCCTCCACCATTCCGATGTGCGGGTCGCCGGGCATCACTAATATTCGCAGAATGTTATTTGCTTTCATTTAGTACCCGGTTAAGAGATAGTGTGTAGATTAGCAATCTGGTCACAATTGTTACCCGATAGAATGATAGAATATGGAGGCGTAGAAAATGTACCAATAAATTGCTTCTTAGTGTTAACATTCAAGTTATTTTGGATATGAAATGCCGCTGAAAATAATTAGCAAAAGGAGCGTTTATGGTGAAGCGGACTTCATTGCTTAGCACCTGAAAGTTTTCCTCCGTCGGAGTGTGTACTCAGAACTTGAAGACTCGCAGAAAGTCCATTTTCATTGTATATTGAAACTTGTGGATTTCGTTTCCGGAGAGAAGAAAATGAAGTATTGGCGGTTTTTTATGTAGAGAGATCAGAATACGTCATTAAAAAAAAATTGAATATTTTGTTCATTACTGGATCCTGTGCCCCTTCGCGCTACCTCCAGTTGTCCTGGACTTGCCCTGTCATAAAGTACCCGAGTTGTTTAGTAGGCAGTAGTCATCGTCTCGTGAAATTAATAGCATCTTCAAGGTTCAACAGTTATAATTTTGAAATCTCTACCTCGCAACTGCTTATAGAATTGAATTAAGTGGTATTGATCGTTGCACTAAAAATAACATGTTCGTAAAGTTTTTTAGTGTTAGCATTCGTAGATTTATCTTTTGTAGTGATAGACGTTGGAAGTTAAAGAATGGCACGCATGTTTGCATGTGCTATGCTCTCGTTCATTTAACTAGTGTGATCGTGTCGAGATATATTGACGTGCTGTTTGTCACATTGTCTTACTACGCAACCAGAGTGAATCAATATAGTTAGGTGTTGCATCTTTCCCGAGGAGAAAGTGGAAATATAGATTGCTGACTGGAAGCATCCAGGAGATGTTGAGTTGTAAATTGCTTATATCGTTTATGAATGTGTGGGAGACCTTGGCTCCGCCGAGGAAGTGTTAGCGTATTGGGAAATTTTGCGAGTGTGCGGTAGTTAAGCTACGAATTGGTGATCACCAACCTGTATTCTGGTAAAAGCACAGCCCTTCGTTTGCAAGAGCTCGTTGTCTTTATATTCACTATTATCATTTATTATTATCATTATTATTATTATTATTTTTCCAATAGCTAAATTTTTATTTTTCACTTTTGTAGTGTTTCAGGATTATAATAATGAGTTCTTTTCATAATAACTTGAGAGAAAGTTGAAAGTTTTCGATATGTGGTAACTATTCTGTGTACGAGATATGCTGACGATGATAGCTTTTCAAATTAGAACGGTCGCGTGCGGTTGTTTGCTTTGATTATTGCTGGTGAAATGCATGCTTTCGTCAGTAGAAACTTGTGCTTGTGATTGCTAACCCTAGATGGCGGGTGTTGATTTTGTGCTGATATTTGTAGTTTTTTCCGAGTGTATAGTTGTCTTAGCTAGAATACTAAAGTTTCGTCTAGATTGCGTAGTGCACCTTGAATATATGCCTGACTCTTATTTATTGCTATTTTCTAACTGTCAGCAAATAAAATAAGCCACAAATATTCTATGGAGGAAGTATTGAACCTTTTTTTTTTATAGGTGTTCAGCAACGAATATTTGGAAAAGAGGACAAGCAATAAGCGCCGAGTTTCAAAGTATATAGAGCATAGTAATTTTTCTATAGGCTCTTCGATTTTCCCGCCCGATTTTCAAGTACTTCATGGTAGTGTTAGGAATTTTTTTTTGTATATTTGCCTCACACAATAGACGTTTCTGCTCTATGCCCATAAATATTTAATGGGATATGTTACTAAAATCAATTTTCTTTGTTGCTTGTTGTTATAGAAAATTCTGTCTTTATTTTTGAGGAAATAAACTGTAATTTCACACTATTTTTTAAATATTTCTTCTTAGTTCCTTTTTTTGTAATACCGCATCAACACTGACAAACTGTGTATGCTACAAAGGCTACCGGATTGCAATGGAAAATCAGTTTACTTTCAAGAAGAGAAAAGTAAACGAGACAAGAAGAAATTTCATGCAAATTTATTTCAACGCTGAAAAACAATTTCCTATTGTCGAAAGTAGGTAGAGTAAAGTTAGTTACAATGTTTCGTAAGCATTTAGAATCATTTTCTGAAAATTTAAATAACATGTCGATCTGGATGAGGAATATGTCATTAGTCGAAAGACTCTTCTCTCAACTTTTATTGACGTGAAGTGGAGACATAAAAAAATTCTAATTGATATTTTTGCGGAGCAGTGAAGAATTTTTTCGATTGTACAATGTCGTGAGATTAGAAACGCGATTTGGTAAGCCCCTCGTTTATGTAATTGAAGCATACAATTACCAACAAGTTGAAGATTTAGTAAACTTGTACTTCTCTAGAACAATTTTACATTGAACTTGAAACGCAGATGGTTTTCAAGACCCTAAATCATATTGACCACGGAGAAAGATAGCTGTCTATCGAAGGTTATGAGCAGAGCTGGGCAGCGCTACTTTGAAATGTAGCGGCCGCTACATTTCAAAGTAGCGCTGCCCACCTCTGGTTATGAGCCTGTCGTTTTGACAACACGATTTATCAGGACAAAACTTCCTTGTGCGCTGATCACTTATTCGCGTGCACAGTAATTGGAGCTATTCGATACAGTCCACAATTGGAGCCATTCGATACAGCCCACATTGGAGCCTAAAATTGGAACTATTCGATACAGTCGCCCACAGTAATTGGAGCTATTTGATGCAGCCCACATTGGAGCCTAAAATTGGAACTATTCGATACAGTCGCCCTCAGTAATTGGAGCTATTCGGTACAGCCCACACAAAGTCCACAATTGGAGTTATTCGATACAGTCGCCCACAGTAATTGGAGCTATTTGATACAGCGAGGATGCGTAAATCTCAGTATGTACTACTATAAATCTCATCCTGTGCAGTGTTACATAGAATATTCAGTACCAGTTCAACTCATCTTTCCTATTCCTCGTATTGTTTTTCAATTTTTCTCCGACAATTGAGAAAATTGTAACTTTGACGTATGTTATCCCATTTCATCGTTGTCTATTGAGAAATCAAGAATAAAATGTCTAGAAATGAAGTCCTTCAATGCAGTGCATTGGTGGCTACGAAACCGTGCACTATTGTTCTGAGAAACTACATCTTGCCCATGATGCAGGCAAATCAATGACACACTTTAAAGCTGGATCTTAGTTTCAGAGGAAGCAGGAGCAATCTCGAAACGTCCTGTTTGACGAGCGTACGGTAACAAACGGAAGTAGATCACGATCAGTTATCGCATTATTAGTTGAAAGCCCTTGCTGACTACAATCCTAGCACCTCACTCATTCCATCGGAACTTGGAGCATCTCCGGAAACTGATAAATAGCTTTAATTTCGATAGCGTTCAAACATTGAATTGTGTGGAAATTGTGGTAATGATGCATTGGTTGGAAGGAAAAAATTTTCAACTTTGTCTTATTTTTCGTACTGCACCTAGCTTTTTTGAAATAATTTATTGGAAACAAAATTGCATACTCTTTCATATCAACACAATTTTTTTGCGACTCATGAAGCCTGATCAAGATATAACTGAGCCTTTAAACTTATAACTGCTCTCTCCTGTGAGCATCAGCCTATGCCAGCAACGGGAAAGGAGCAGATGTTGCTGAAGGTCAATGCCTGCATTCATCATAACTTCGGTAGCGTCTGTATTTTACTATAGATTTCACTTGGCAAGAACCTTGGGAATCTCCGTTGAGGCTGCCTGCAGAAATTTCCAGTTTAACCTCAATACTCAAACGAAAATGCAAGGTTAGCATGCTGCAAATGAAAATTGAATTAAATCAATTTCGATCATGTTAAGATTGCTGTAGAAAAATCACAAATATGTAGCTCGCCGCCGTGTAGCTCCACTGCCCCATCAATGCATTCCTCAAACTCTTCCATTTGATTTACAACGAGCATAATAGACTGACGAGGAACATTCGACGGATAAGTAGGAAACATAAGTTAGATTTATATATATTTTTATCAGAAAGAATCGGCTATTATGCATATATTTCTCGGTGTTCTATGAGAAGATAAGCATTACACAAATCCTCCGTTTAAACAATAAACTCTTTTCTGAGCTTTGCCAATTTTTTATAAGTCAATGCGATAACTATCGTGCAATCTTCTTGACAATGATGCACAGTATTTCTGATTTCTGCTCTATGGTTTCAATCGAGGTCATGGTTGCGACACACTGAATCTTACAGCACTCGAACCATTATGGTCTTCTTTCTCAAGTCATTCTTAACTCCAGTATTTGTTTGTAAATTAACTCTATAAACTCACGTTTATTCGATATCCCAAACCACCCTGAATGGGCACCCAAATGGAATAATAGAAAAATCCTTGACGTAATGCTGCTCGTTAAGTGATTCTTTGCTTTAAGTAAGTGTAAAAAATGGATTCATGTCCCTATAAGTTTGTTAAAATCTGAAATTGTCGTATAGTTCGCAGCATCCGTTGATTTTATGTCGAAGGATTTCTGCCATCGAACTCCTAGTATGATAAATACAATACATCAACCGAGACATCGTATCATCGTTACGCACTTCACATTAAACACTGTGATGAATATTTATATACAGTAAATATTATACAGCGTAAAGTTATCGATAAAATGTTATATACTTATCTGTAATATATACTTCATAAAATTAGGCAATAAATATAATCCTATATGATTATTTTCAATAAATATTTCGTATTCAATTGAGAAGATAAATTTAATGCAATATATTTATCTGCTATATTATATATCTGTAATATATATTTATATAAGTAAATATATAGTACAAGGAAACTAATTTTTTTAGCTCGAGTATATCTAACTTCTTGCGTGGTTTACTCCTATTTACTTCTGAAGCTGAAGAACGAATTGAAACAAAATTCCGTGTGATTTTTAAACAACCCATGATCAACGTCTCTGATTTCTGACACACACCGAACGTTTGTTAAAATTATGTACTGCATACGATTGAACAAAAGCTACGACCTTGGACCTGCCAAGAATTTCATTAGCTTCTCTTCATAATGTGCTTAGTAGTAGATTGATATATTTGTCTTGATCATATCTGATAAGCACTTACTAATGTTGAGGGAACTCCTCAACTTAATTCCAACGCTCAATAAGAACATCAAAAGCAAATGACACCTTTTATTCTGGAACAAAGTGTTACTGTAATTGACGGCTATTTGTTTTCGATTCCTTGAAGTGAATTTTTGAGCGATAAATATTCTAAGAATGCCTTGTCATGATCAGCATTTTACTTAAATTTAAGATGGAGTTCAGGTAGTGCGCGTACGAACATTCCGTTATGCGCATTATAGCCAAAATAGAATGTTCTGCCAGTTATAAACATGGTCAGAAGATCATTTTCGTTCTGAAACTTAAACAGTTGTTTCCGATACTGAGCTGCCGAGCGTCTTAGTTTCGGTACTCTTCAAGGATCATTATTTAATAATTTTACTTCGATTCTCCCGCAGCATCCTGTCTTTCTAGTGAGCCTTCTGTTTGAATCAGTTGTTTCGTCTCTGAATCGGTGTGTAAGTAAACATTTTTTGAATTAGAGCTATAATTAAACATAAAACTCATACATAGTTTCTAAAAAAGTTCTGTGTCTACATTGGTTCAAGGCGTTGAAGCAATGTTTTAAGTCCGAAAAATATCGTAAATATCGAAATTTGACATTGCACGGTAAACATATTTCCCATCAGGGCGGAGTGCATGACTCTTCGTCCGACATTTTTTTAATTAGACTCGTGTTCCAAATTTTGTGTCTACTTCCTGTTTTTGTCGTTCAGTAGTTACACTAATGCAAAGAATATTAAACAGAAAATTTGAATGTTGTAAAATACGTAGATGGTATGAAGAGGTACAACCTTTATGGCGACCATATACGCAAATACTAATACTCGAAATAAGCGGTCGGCTGGTGTACAAGTATGCTCAAGGCTGGTGTACAAGTATGCCTAAATCAGGATGACTTCGTTCTTCAAGTTTTGTAACAACCCACTCGCTTTTACTAACCGTCTTAAATCAAATGCCTTCATGTGCGCACTGTATTCTGATAAAATGGCATGCGTACATTGAAGTAAGAACAGAGTAACCTATAAGGTCAACATTGATCATGATAAATGCGAATCAATACAGTTTTGGAACCTTATTTTCCTCTAGCTCTCATGGAATCAATAGACTTTTCAATGCATTTTTTAGTGCCGCAGGGGTCTGTTAAGCAGCAAATGTAACCTTGCTTGCAGTCGTCGGAGGTTTTGCATGTGCTGTAGTCCTTGCAACCCACCGGGGGCTTCTTAAATTTTACCGGAGGGCACCTGAAAATCAGACAAGAATAATAATTATTCACTCATGCCTATTAAGTTTAATAAATATTTGTTCATGAAAAATTTAGTCTCCATCTAAAAATACAGCACACACGAACATATCCTGTTTTCAAAACTTACTCGAAGTCGGAACCTCCAGTGCCTGGCGCCATTGACGTCAGGTCCTGTTGATCGACCGCATCGGTCCCTGGCATGCCAGAGTAGTTCGGCAACGGTGTTGAAAGAGAAGCCGCTGGCATATCCTGTGCATCCGTATGATATTCGCTAGAACTAGGCTCATATGTTGTTATCAGAGAATGGATCAACCAAGGAATCGAAGAAAAAGCAAGGGTTGACAGACTAGGAGAGGCTTTAGTCGAAATCGAAGGTTCATCTGTTGTTGCGTTTTCGAAAGAAAATGTTGTATTGTCGAGCCAAAATGTTGACATACTGTTGACTGATGTTGTGGGTGTGTCAGTAGCGATGTTGGACAAAAGTGTTGTGTCATCGCTCGACAATGAGTTTTCGACTGTGCTTTCGTCTGCAGTTTCGGCAGTAGATTCAGTTGAAGCGAATGTTACTGATGCAGTGTTGAAAAAGAAAGTTGGCGATGCACTACTGGAAATAGAGTCTGTACTTCTCAGACTATCGACTGAGGTGCTAATGGATGTTTCCATGAATTCATTCGTAGCATACGTATCATTTTCTAACCAAGGCATTGTTGAGGCGGTATTTGCTATTGAATCTGTGTGAGTCATAGAGTTAAACGAGAAAGTAGCTGTCAAATCTGCATCAGCTGTGTACTCGAGAGTGGTAACACTTGACATATCTGTCGATTTATTCATTTCAGTTGTTGAGTCGTCTGGGCCAGATGACGTAGAGAGGATGTTGAACGTTTGGAAATAATCTGAATGATATTCATCCGTGAAGTAACTTCCTGAGGCACTACTGTCAACACTTACAGTTGAGCTAGGGAATACTTCGGATTCATTAGAGCTTTCTGTCACTGTTGCCTCGTTGGAAGGAAGCTCTGAGGCGTCATACCACCACCACCACCAATCAGGAATCGTGGGCATTGTGTGGCCATTTGTAGTAGCGGGATGGTGATGGGTATTGGTATGGCCAGGCGTACTCGATGTCGATGTAAGAGTTGTTGAATCTGGTGAGATTGTCCGGTTCCCAGGCATTGGTGTTGGAAATTTCATAGTTGTTTCATTTGGCGTAAGTGTAGTATCATGTTGAGGAGCCGAAGTGAGAGGTAGGCTGGGTTGTGGATCAAGAGGTATGTTGGGCATTGGATTAGGAGATTGAGTGGGGGAAGGATTGGAAGGAGTATCCTCGGCTGGAGGAGGGGGTACGAACAGGATGCACGCCTGTGCCCAAGCAGCAGCTGCAGTCTGCAATACAGCGGAGTCCGTGTTTAAAACACAGTCAAATTGAAGTCACGACTTTCACAGAGTATGCTTAATCATTTTAGCTGGTGAAATTGTAGTAATTTTCATCATACGTGTGATCGTACGAAAGCCATCCAGACAGTGTTATTGGATATAATCATAGTTAAACTGAAATTTCACGGAAGAATGAAAATAAATTTATTTATTTACATTAATCATGAAATTTGTGTGGATTTATATATTATTGAGAAGTGAAATTAGAATATAAATTTGTTAGCAGCAATGGATCGACAAGATTTAGAAACATTGTAAAGCTCAAGCATAAGCAAAACATTTCGCTCTTCAAAAAAACACAAATGTCCAAGAAATTGATGAAAATGTAGCAGATATTGGTTACACCCGCATTGAAAAAGTATAAACTTTAAAACAAGAGATACTATTTATCAGACGTCCTTATTCGACTCACAAAATGTTATAACGCTAAAAAACAGGAGCCAAAGGATTATATGAACTGGCATAGTCATTTACCTAATCATCGTACGTGAACTTAGATTATTCCAATTCTATTTTAAACTTTTCATCATTTCGTAACAAGTACGAAAATCTTTTGACATTTACTCGATCTAGTTTCACATAAAAAATGTCTTAACATCCGTCTCTGCGCGGTACCCATGCAGAAGTTTACTCGGTTGAAAACCCTAGCGTGACAGGAAAACTGATGAACATATAAGGGAGCGCACTGCTACGCTTAATTGTGACAATGGTTGGATGCCCAGAACATTCTCTTTTAGCTAATCGCTACAGAAATTATTTACCTACTGTTATCCGTACCTGATAGCAAATGAAATAATACGGTTGAAAAACAACGTGATAATGAACTGATTACTAATGCTTAGTGAGAGCGTGTCAGGGATCTTAAAAACTAGTTCGGGAAAAAATAGTAAGTTCACTCACAATTAAGATAGTGCATCGCAGCAGCTGATTTTTTGCCATCTTCCAGAAAATTTTGTCGTCCCTTCTCCTGAGAAAAAAAATTCTCAATCAACTCCGTCACAAACCGGAAACGGGAAGAATTGCGTTGGAAGCTCTTCGTTTTGGGTCAACTCTTGCAAGCTGATAGAAGGCAGACCGTTTGAAGTTATCACTTGCAAATATTCTATATACGGTGAGTCGACTAAGCAATCGCTACTGTAAAAAAAGGCGTTTAATTTCTTTTGATAGCTATACTCAAACTGTCAGTTCTAAGTAATCCAAAGATATGAAAATCTAAACATAAATATTACATGTAAACACAATAGCCAAATTGAAGCCAAATATTGATTTTGGGATTCATCACGCGGAAATCAGATCTTCATTTCAAAAAAGAAAGAAAAGTTGAGTGTACCCTTAAGTTTAGTCTAAATAATTGAAACAATGCAGATAAATAGATGCTGATCGTGGCGTCTCCTCGTTGCCCTGCCGATAAGATCGGATGGTTTTTCACATCTCTGTAGCTCCAATTCGCACTTGTATCTTCGAAGAAGGAATTCCTTGGCGGTTAGAATTTCATACATTGTCAAGGCCTGCCCCAGTACTTTCTGTACAGTTTGTGGTGAGAGACCAGAAATCGAATAAGATATAATTGTTGCAAAGCCCATGACATAATTTCGCGCAAATATCCAACGAATGGTAACGCTCGTTGAACGCGGGTTAGAAAGAGAGTAGGTTTTGCGTACATTTCGCTCAACCCTTAGGATGGTGGATACTATGCTCAATATATAAGCTATTTCGTATGAATTTTACTGCAGCTCACGTGCTTCTTTTGAGGCTCGCAGTCTAAAT
Organism: Orchestia grillus; assembly: GCA_014899125.1. Taxonomy (NCBI): domain Eukaryota; kingdom Metazoa; phylum Arthropoda; class Malacostraca; order Amphipoda; family Talitridae; genus Orchestia; species Orchestia grillus. Next base: position 3,003 of record VOMN01090319.1, on the reverse strand, counting down.
TATGAGTTATCCAAAATCAAGAAAATACGAAATTATATGCTTTCTGCTGGTTTACTTTCCTAATTTTCATCGAAGATTATTATCTAAGAATATCATGTCTTACGTTAGGATAATTTCACACAACTTCTGTTAACTAATATGTACACACTAAATAAATTCTATATTACTTGGGGAGCAATCAAGAAAACCCATTTCTTTTTATTTTACTTCCTGATTCTATATTCGTATATTGTTACAAAAAAAGCAGAAGCAGCCTAACATGAATACCGTTTATTTTTTCAATGAAAGAAAGGGTCACTAGTTCTCGTGTTGAAACTGCATCTGTTGTAATCACTGTTTTTGCGCATGGACGAGCTTCCCATGTGCTGCGTCTCGTGCACAAAACTTGCAGGGATCGTAACGTGACATCACGAATATACGTAGTGAAAATTACGAAAGTCAAAAATTTTCACCAAATTCTAGTAATAAAGTTAATTTCTCGAACATGAGAAACCTTGAAACATAAGAAATGATGCCCTGCTCTGCATGTTTGTACTTCAAACCATTACGTCAATGAAGAATTTTTTTCAGAGTCGGAAGATGCGTGTACGAGAACCTAAAAAATGTTGTAGCATTTTTACGGCAACAGCATTAGATGCTTCATGTTTATCTAGTCACCAGTCTCACATTTTTTGAAGGAGTGTGAATGACTGAGGCTTATGTCTACACTCTCTTTCAACCGAAGCTTTACGAAGCGCTTAACAAGTGCACTCCTCAGCAGGACGGCGAGCTGGTAACTTACTGTTTCGAAGGATTCGCAAAACAGATACGTCTGTGCAAAAATTTGACCGACTTGAAGCAGAGCCGATGTGCAGAAATACTTTTGACAGAAACTGGAGTAACCTTCGATTTGATCTTACTCGAATGAGAGTTGGGATAAAACTGAGCGAAAAATATTTTCGTTGGTCCAACACTGACCCTTGTACGATTTTATATCAGCCCGTGTTATTACGCGAAGGAGAGCAAAACAACCTAACCTACGTTTATGCTATTGAGAGATAACTTTGAATGGAAATATTCCTGAGATTTTTATCTACCGATCAGCAGCTAGGCAGCTGACGTCACAGCGTTGACGTGCAGCGACGCAAAAAGCTACAAAACAGGAAGCAGAAAACAAGGCAGCACAACTTCAACGATATTTCTCAAGAAATGCTTTAGCATAGACCTAATGTCTCCCAAAATTAGAAGTAGAATCTAATTTCACTATTATTCATCAAAGCAGGATCTGCTGGAGTGGAATTTCTAACGCAAATTTATTCGTATTTGTTCGAGTTGCCCGAACTTCCCATTTATTTTTCACCCACCATCAGCGCGTAAGAGATTACACTGCACACACCCACAACACTTCTGTTACAGCCTCAAAAATCGAGTTATTAGTTATATTGGGACTCTCAGAGGCAAGCTTCTTCTGAATTTCAAAAGTAATTTTTTGAGCGAAAAATTCTAAACTTCCCTTGATGTATCCTCTAATCATCTAATGTATGTTTTATGGAACAGCTGCTAATGATGTTTTGATTAATCTTGAGCTCAAAACTTTTCCAAGTTACAATACAGAAATAGTGACGTGAATCCTCCACTTTCCTGGTACATTTTTTAGTGTATATTTATAAATATTTCATTATCGAGGTAAAGTATTCGTTGTATTAGACATTTTTTTCTACGTTTACGGTTCAATAAAAATAAAGAACGAACTGTGCTATTTTGAGTAAAACATTCTGAATATTGTCTCTAGTCTGAAATGAGAAGCATTACAGTGAAAGTTGTTCGTTTGCAATCGTCGGCTCCCGCAAGCTGATAAAAAGTTTTCTATTTTAAATTATCTAAAAACTTCAAAAACTATGCTCAAAAACCTGAATTTTTCTTAGGACGTCTCATCTTTCATCCATTCCTACTATTTTAACTGAACACTTCTTTAAAATCCGAAAGATTGACTTCCAGTAGCCGTATTTTATTCGATGTTGACTTTCAAGAAAGCTCTCTTGAGATTTAAACGGCTCGTAAACTATAGGAAATAAATGTTTTCTATTAAAGCTGAAACATGAGACACAAACATGGCTTTTAAAGCCATATGACTGAAATTTGTTGGCAGTGCATTTGCATGGACACTAGCAAAGCGATTTATGCGTATGTAACAAGTAGAAAGAATAAAATCATGAGTTGAAATGATACGTAACTCAAAGTGAAGAGTTAAACGTGTTCAGGCTCATGTTGGTGATGAATTAGTCAAGACTTTCCCAGGATCATTGCACATCAATTCTTCGATATATCCGTAGTAAGAGACTCTTCGCAAACTCCTCGTAAGAAACTCTTCGCACTCCTAAATTATGAGTACTACGAAAAAATATTTTACAATAGAATATCTACGAAAAAGTACAATCTAAGACCCAAGGTTCGGACTGATAACGTAGTATTCTCCTAATGTTCAGTTTTCAAAGTCGAAGCATGAAATATGAATAATTTTTGAATAAAGGAGAAACCTAAGCCCCCATCGTAGTGTAAATAACTTATATGTTGGAAAAAACTGTAGCTCATCTTCAACCAAGGTAGCTATGAAAAAATCTCTGAGGAACATTTTTCATACGTCTATTTAAGACTTGAAATGCTACTTGAAAAAATTTAAGGGACTTATTTTCGAATCACACCAAGACCTTTACAACAATAATTATCGAAACAATTGTCCCCTGACAACAAAAATAATCATTTATGCTCGCGTCAACTTTGGGAGTGCAAGGAGAAATATCAGCGGTCATCGCACGTGTCTTTGATCACACTACTGCAAGAATAGAGACTACAACGCGCATGTGATGCAAATCTGGGGCTGCATGGTTCAAGCTTTGTGGTGACCAGTGCGTGCACCTGGTGTGTCCAGTGTGTGTGCAACTGGTGTGTCCAGTGTGTGTGTGCACCTGGTGTGTTCAGTGTGTGTGCACCTGGTGTGTCCAGTGTGTGTGCACCTGGTGTGTC
>VOMN01090314.1:0-13233 GCA_014899125.1 Orchestia grillus | reverse complement strand
TGGGAGATCAAATTGAATTAAAGGACTACAGTTCTATGTTGGGTGATCAAATTGAATTAAAGGACTACAGTTCTATGTTGGGGGATCAAGTTGAATTGAGGACTACAGTTTTATGTTGGGGGATCAAATTGAATTAAGGACTACAGTTCTATGTTTGGGGGATCAAATTGAATTAAGGACTACAGTTCTATGTTGGGCGATCAAATTCAATTAAGGACTACAGTTCTATGTTTGGGGGGATCAAATTGAATTAAACACGACAGTTCTATGGTTGGGGATCTAATTCACAAAAATTAAGGATAACAGTTTTATGTTCGGGGATCAAATTCGCAAGAATTAAGGACTACAGTTCTATGTTTGGGTGATCAAATTGAATTGAGGACAACAACTCTATTTTGGGGGATCAAATTGAATTAAGGACTACAGTTCTATGATGGGGGATCAAATTGAATTATGGACTACGGTTCTATGTTTGGGGGATCAAATTTGAATTAAGGACTACAGTTCTATGTTTGGGGATCAAATTGAATCAAAGACTACAGTTCTATGTTGGGGGATCAAATTGAATTAAGGACTAGGACTACAGTTCTATGTTGGGGATCAAATTCGCAAGAATTAAGGACTACAGTTCTATGTTGGGGATCAAATTCGCAGGAATCAAGGCCTGCAGTTCTATGTTGGGGGATCAAACTCGCAGGAAACAAGGACTACAGTTCTACGTTGGGCGATCAAGTTCTCGTGACAGAGTCGTCGTTAAGTCTTGTCAAGATATTGACCAGAAAAGCTTACTACATTCCGTACATTCGATCGTCGTGAGTCATGTGAGAGGAACGTCATCGGCAAAATAGGTGGTGGAAATGGTGATTATTTTATTTTATTTTAATGTCAGCAAACCTGTTCAGGAATATTCCCGAATCTTCTGAGAAATAGTTTTGTTGTACATTGAAGCTTTGAAATGAAAAATTCATTGTTTTCCGTATCCAACAAGAAGTTGACAAAAGTTGTTTGTGATTGTCGTGTAGATGTTAGTCTAATGAAACTAGTTACTGCCCTTCCTCGCGGTTCATCCGGTCAGCTGCAACTTTACTATCAGTCTGGCCCCAGCTGCAACTTTATTATCAGTTTGGTTCCAGCTGTAACTTTACAATAAGTTCGCCAGCTGCTGCGTTACAATTAGTTTGACCAGCTACAACTTTACTCTCGGTTTGGCCAGCTGCAAAGTTACAATTAGTTTCTCCAGCTGCAATGTTACAATTAGTTTCTCCAGCTGCAATGTTACAATTAGTTCACCCAGTTACAACTTTACAATTAGTTCAGCCAGCTACAACGTTACAATTAGTTCAGCCAGCTACAACGTTACAATTAGTTCAGCCAGCTACAACTTCACAATTAATTCGGCTAGATACAACTTGATTGTGTCCGTGAGCCAAGTTTTCATTTGCTCAAGATGCGGAACATCGAAGCTATAGTAAAAAAGTGTTACAATGAAATCGGCAAAAAAATTGAGACAATCGTTAAATTAGTTATTGAGAAAGTTGGAAGTATACCTTCACGATCACAGTGCATTGTAATCTTTCGTGTCACAAAATTTTTAGCTAATCTTCGCATCTAATGAAAATTCTCTGTTCAGCGTTTCATTGACGCCGTGCGAATGTTTCGTTTGACGTATTTCGAAGTAATCGCCTAAAATAACACCTAGCGGAATATTTCAAACAATTTATCAACACAATCGGCCCAACAACTGGAAATTACAGACGTAGATATTTTAAAACTCTGCCAGTATGATGACGCTAGCACCAGTTTCGTGCTGGTGTTGCAGGCGAATGTGCTGTGATCCGAAGTCCGTGTTGACGCGAGGCTGGTCACTCGATACGGTGAGGGCAGGCTCATGCCTTGCTAACTGGATGCCCGCCACCGCCTCGGCTCAGTGGGAGCAACCGAGTGTACGTGTGCGGCAATAGTTCTTGGTCATTAGTTTGGGCAGTTCAAAATAACGGTACAGCACAACCTTCATGCAATTGATACTGGATCGGTTTTGCTTTTTGTATTTCTTCCATCATTCCTTTATTGGTAACAAAATTGCTTTTGATCGCTCGATAACGATTTTCCTAAAAATACAGTTTGTTCACGACTGTTGTTGCCTGATCAAAACATTTGAAAGCTACTAAGACTCCCTCTGTAGTTATGATGTATTTTCCTTCGTAAAATAATAAAAGTTTTCAGTTTTGAAATATTCCATGCCGAATTCCATCAGACAGCGTCGCGAAGTTTTAGCTGACACGATCTCAGTTTTAGGTAACTGTGAGTTGATTATTGACTATTTTGTTGCGTACATTTTTAAACTTCGGGTATCATCTTTTCAACCTGTAAATGTTCAATAATTCCAAGATTTATTCCGTATTTTTTACTATGACTCACGAAGCCAGGTTGACGCGAAGAACGTAAATAAAATCATATTTGTAAGTCGTCGTCGCCGTCCCATCTCCGCAGCCCAGATGCGGGAGCGTTGGGGCGTGTCCAGCTCTGAAGTTCGCCATTCTTTGGGCAGAGACTCGGCCCTCTTTGGTATTGTTCGAACGGGGTTTTTATTTTTCGAGTTGTGTTATAGCTTAGTGAAATTTAAGTTATCGGAAACGTCAGGGGGATTGAACGAAACTGCTAGACCTTCATTGTTTGGCTTTCTTCTTTCTGGGACTACGAGGGTAAAGTTATGGCTAGTATGGTCAGCATAATGACTGCCATAACCTACTAATTAGTTTGGCAAATGTCAAATCAATGTTAATTTAGTATTTCGTGTGTATGTATTCGTATAGTATACATAAAACACGAGTCATTTAAGGTGTCGCCAAAATACTGCTTATATGATCATTCTTGAAATTCCATATCGGTATTTTTCAAATCTGTCTTCTTTCATCTGTTTTTTATTTCGTAGAAAATTTTCATGTATGTATATAGCTGAACACTTATTTGCAACTATTAAATAACTAGCGGCTAGTACCGAGATAGATGCACCACAGCCACACACGAGTTCTTCGGACCTCACATCAGCCGTTGATTGAGAGAAGTCCTCTGTCTCTTCTTCGCCATTTCTTCCTCTTCCTTCTTAACTTGCTGTTTCTACGCGCACGGAATCTTTTATGGGAACGCACCTGTACATAGATTCCACGTTTCCCACTGTCCATGCTAAATGGTCCCTTCTTTTCACTTTCCTGAGATTGCTAGTGCTGGGGCTAGGTAGCCTGAATTTAATTAACTAATTGGAGTAATATCGTCCAACTTGGTGGCCGTCGCACTGAACGCGCGTGTATGCCTGATGTACCGTATCATCTGAGCTGTCCCCAGCAACTCTGCCCGATGTCTCGCAGCATCTGAGCTGTCCCCAGCAACTCTGCCCCATGTCTCGCTGCATCTGAACTGTCCCCAGCAACTCAGGGCTCGTGCGACGCTCAGTCTTGAGGCTGCCTTCGTGTTGCCCAACAAGTCGCGGAATTTACCCGGGCCAAAAATTAACCATAATGCAAAATACACTTCAAGTTTTCGTAAGAAATCCAGCACGTGTAAATTGTATCCGATGTAGCTCCGTAATTGATGAATTGTTTGTTGGATTACTCGAATTTGCCTGTAGCGGGAGGCTCACTGCACGCACCAGCGAATGTCAGGCTCGCACGACCTCCTGCCGGAGGGGGGCACACGGTCCACTGCCTCCTCCTCCCATGGGAATGCAAACCCTTCTGGCAGGGTCACAGCCCCCCCCCCTCTCCTTCACCTGGTGGGGGTGCCAACGAGCGGCGGTCCTTCAGCCAAGGCATTCAAGCGTCCGAGCTGACCTCCTGCCCATGCGGTCGTGAACCTTTATAAAAAAAGAACCTTTATTAATTCCAACACGTTTTACCGTGGGGTTTTCAATGCCTTACAGCTACTAGTGTGGTGAGGGATGTGAGGAATGTGTGGTTTAAATTTCCTTTTCCACTCCTGGTGACGTGGAAATGCCTCCCTTAGCCGAGGTTCGAACCCGGGTCCTCTCGGTTACGAGGCCATCACGCTACCACTAGCCCTTGGAGCCCACACAACTGCAATTGCTGGGAAATTCCAGGATATTATTATTCAATTATAAAAGAGTTTTTATCGGTAATTGCAAGAATTCTTCGTGTTTGGTGAATCATATAAACTTCATTAGCATAAATCTTTACATTTGTCCAAATCAATTCTAGTCAAAAAACTCAACATCCTTCGATTGCGATGACCGCGCGAAGAGTGGCACGAGAATGTCTCGAATAACGTACATATAAAAAGTCTCGTGTCTAAATATTACCCGCAAATTAACCTCAAAATTTTTCGCAATAATTTCACCGTTGGTAGTTTTTTCCGGTTTACTGACAGAATGCCTGTGCTCTTGCGGGGTTGCGTCGTCTATGAGTGAATAGCGTGCAGGCAGTGTAGTGCTACATAATAGCGTGCAGGCAGTGTAGTGCTACATATTGTGGGGAGACAACTCGCCATTTTGGGACGCGCATAGCAGAGCTCGGGAATTTCTGTAGTCTGCAAGCTTCACTAAAGTAGCATTAGAGGCTATTTCTTAACAGCTGGTCACCCCATTTATGATGATAGTTTTAAAAATCATTGGTTCTAGCAATGACAGGACTTCAAATTGCTGGAGAACATATTCATTTAACAGTGTAGGCCAATTTTAAATGATTCGCACTCATCTGTGCGCCCTAATATTTTAGGTTAGAACTATAGGTTTCGTAAAATTATCAATTTCTTCTTTTTTTCCTCTTTCGTTCAGGCATTTTATCTGTTTATCCATTTCTTACTTGTAATGTGTGCATCATTAAATCATTCACTGATGACGAGCGTAGAATTGCTCGAAAGCTTTATACTTTTAATGTACATCTAATATTTAGAAGATGTTTTTACTCACCTTGGTTTTACTATTATTATGTTGTCTACGCTTCCCCAGACGAAAATTAATTAACGTGCACATTTTAACTGAGCTTGCGTCTCAATGATGCTGTTTTTAGTTCTGTGCTTCATGCTCCGGGATTCAGATGTTTTTACGTTAATATTCTATTCAAACTTAGGAATTCGTAATAAACGTTCTTCTCGGATTATTTATAAGTTTACTGTGTACATATAATTTCAATCAATTCAAAGAGATGACATGTGCTCGTGTACAAGTACTGCGATCATAGCCCAGTTGCTGTCCCTGTAGAAATGAGTCGCAAAAATAAAGTCTGGTGTTGGTAATCGCGCGCGTGAAGTAGACGTACAGAGCTCCTCGTCTCAGACTTTTAGGAGATGACTGTGAACTTACTATCAACTTCAGACAGCTGTCGAGTCAGTGGTGCTTACAACGGGAGTGTGTCGAGTCAGTGGTGCTTACAACGGGAGTGTGTCGAGTCAGTAGTGCTTACAACGGGAATGTGTCGAGTCAGCAGTTTTGTTGGCTGCTGTCAGCGTGCATTCCAAGACTATAACTTTTAGAGTTGGGGTACGACTTGAACTGAATCTTCACTGAGTTTCGCTACGATAATCGCTAAATCTTTACTGCATTTCACTGCGATGACCCTTTTAACTAAACAGAAGCTGTTGCTAAGTTTTAAATACAGCAATAATAATTATGAGGCTAAATTAAGCCTTAAACAAGAACTTTCCGAGTTATATTCTGAAATCGCTGTTGTGTTTGTTTACATTATTCGCTAGTGCAGGACCCGTCCCTGTATCGGTCTCATCATGACTTCTTTTTTTGATGTTCTCAAAAGTTCGATGCCCTCGTATTTTCGCCAGGAATTCATTCACACTTCATCAATCAAATATAGAACTTTGATTGCACAGTAGTGGCTTTGTGGTTATCTACAAACTTGTGCTGTGTGCCGCCTGATGTTTGTACCTGCACCGGTGAAGCGTCTTTCCTGCACCTCCATATATAGAAGCGCCATAAACTCGTTCGCTCGCGAGTAATGAATGTTTTGCTCGTCTCACCCGTTAAGTGCTCGAGGCACGCCAACATCCAGCCCCTCTCAACACTGAATCTTCCTGTCGCTCGTCCTATTGGATATTTTGCTCCCACTACAGATTCATATGTATAATGGCAGAAGTTTCATTTCCAGTTTTAACGTTTTCTTTTTCACATGGAACGAATATATTACCTAAATAAGTGAAAAAAAATTCTAGTTACTGTTGAGGATTTTACCCAAGTTGTACGTTGAGCCTGTTGGAAACTACTCGCTTTAGAAATTCTTGGGGACAATTAAACTTAATTTCATCTTGATATAACTATTGCGGATGCATGTGAAGTCATTGGTGAACATAAGTTTCGGTGAAAATACCTGTGAATTTAGAACTCATCTTCTTGTGAAGTCGTGCTAAAACTAAGCGGTATTTATTTTATTTTAAACAATGGAGCTCAATGGATCGACACACTGCCAGTCTCAATGGAACATCGTCCTCATCGCAGAGTCAGGGCGGCACTCAGTGTGGCCTGAGCTCTACGTTTTATTTGATCTACTCGTGGAAGTAGGATTTGGTAGTTGGAATGTTAGTTGGGTTATTTTACCTACTCTTGGAAGTAGGATTTGGTAGTTGGAATGTTAGTTGGGTTATTTTACCTACTCGTGGAAGTAGGTTTTAGTAGTTAGATTGCGCTAATTGATTAAATGAGATTTTTAAAGGTAAATCGTATATTTCAATTGGATGTTAACTTGTCTTACGGATCCCAAAAGTAATCAAATGTAAACCTGTTACCTACTCGATGGATACAATTAAATTTGGTTGAAAATTTGACTTCAATGTGCACGAACAGTTTAGGGTTTTCAGTTGGTATCTGGACACACAAAACATGGTTTCGTTCATCCTGAAGTATTCGGAGCCGCGTCGATATGCTGCAGAAGCTTTTAGTTTGACTTCTTCTTATGTAGATGAAGTCGGTGAAATTTCTTACAAGTAGGATAGCTCCGGGTTAATGTTCTTCTTGAGTGAAAGTAGAAAAAACAAATTCGAGGTATCACTAGAAAGTTCAACCGCTTTTAATCTTTGTTTTCGCCAGTGCCTGTCAGAATTGAGTTGACTCGCTGCTCAGAGCTTGCAACTTTTTTTGCTATCTTTTGACTTGTAGGAAAGCGGTAACTTTATAAGAAGCCAAATATGGTTGTCGCGCGGGCAGGTTGTCGCAGCAGCTTAGCAGAAAACTGAATTAAAGAACTGACGAGCGCCACAGAATTGATAGAGCAGCGACTCTTCATGTTTTCACCCTCATGGCTCCCAACCAAGTGCTTGGCACCCACGTGCCTTTTGCTAATGGCAGACTGATTTACATTTTATTTCCTAAGCAGGAGGCGGAAAAACTTATTCAGGTGAAGGAAAGAATCCTTTGTTTTTGTAGCTGCAAACTCAAAATAAAATATCAGTTTAAAATATTCCCATTAGAGCATAAAAAGCTGGATGTATGATGCGAAATTGATATCAATTCAGGGCAATTCTAGCACGGTACACTACAGCTCCCGTGACTCCGTTAATACACTCACTTCCTAGTTCAGTTTTTTGTCTAATGTGTGACAACCACTCGCGAAACCCCTTACGGTAATGAAATTTAACTATGTTAAACCGCAAATTAATTTCTTTCTCATAAATTTGATGTTCAAAAATATATACCCTGAATACAACTCACATCCACAATTTATGCCCTGAATGCATCTCACGTCCTTAATTTATGCCCTGAATACATCTCATTTTCGTAATTTATGCACTAAATGGATCTGACGTCCATAATTTATGCCGTGAATGTATCTCACGTCCATAATTTATGCCCTGAATGCATCTCACGTCCATAATTTATGCCCTGAGTACAACTCACGTCCTCAATACATGCCCTGAATACAACTCACCTCCATCGCTTCATGCGTCACTGGAGCCGATAAAAACTCTCAGTTTGAGTGATGTGCAATCATATCATTGTTTGCGATACTTGGTAGTTGTATCTAAAGAAATGTTAGCCATCTGCTTAGTTGAGATAAAAGTCTTCATGTTATTCTATCTATACCACATTTGTTGACTCATCAGCAATAGGTCATATAATGGTTTACCCACCAGCTGTGTTAGAAAATACTGCAGGAAGAGCGAGAAGCTTCTATCTTGATCTTGACAGCCGGTAATAAATCTGTCCGTCACTCCCCTGCGAACTAATTAAGAAATTCACCTCCTTACCCTTCAGTAGCTGTAACTGTACGCGGGATGTGGTCAAGTTTTCTCCTGGGTGCAGGTGCAACAAAGCGGTGCGAGTCGCTGCACCGGACAGAGAGAGAACTTGTTGTGCGGGTTGTGCCCACGCACGGTGTGTGTGGTGCACGTCGCGGACCTGCAGCCGCGCCTGCATGGCAGCCCTGCACACAAGGGGCTGATTATGCCGTAACACTCGAGTGCCTTAACTCCTTTGCCTTTCTAGTGTGCGCAGTATGTTCATGCAATGCTGTTCAATTTTGTTCGTTTTTTAATGCATTAAACTCTACATTCATTTTGTACTGTAAATCTTGTACATTTGTCTCTCCCATTGTGGGTTGATTTCTTCTTGTTATATTTTCTCTTCCCAAGCTCATTGAGCGACGAGTGACCATGCCTATTTTGTGCATGCCCATGTAGAGCTGAGCGAAACCGATCGCCTGCTGTGGCCGCACGCTAGGCCCCTTGTGATGAGCTCTGAGGTCCGCCTCACAATGTGGATCGATGGGCCGCGATGTTGACCCGCGCTGCCATTTCTCTTAAATTTAAGCACAACTTCGTCTTTTTGACGACGGTGTGCCTTGTGCGTGTGTGTCGTGCGTGGGTCTCTGTGGTGGGACTGACCAGACGTGCGGGCTGGGAGCTGCGGCAGGACCTGGAGCGCTTGTGTAGGAGGCGTGTGTGGGCTGCAGCACCCATTACCGGCTCGAGCTCCCCACACCGCCTGACGAGGTGCGCTAGCGACCAGTGCTCTAAATAATGCTGCTCTTTCCGTTTCTGGCTTTTGAAATGATGCTCTGAAGACCTTTTCCGTCTTCTATATTTTGCTTGTTTAACGAGCTCGCTTTATTCCAAAATAGTTTTGTGATGGGAATAAATTATAATACCTCTAGAAATACTCGACATAGCTTAATTGGATAACATGATATAATAATGTCATTGAAGAATGGCGTGCATTGAGTTTGTAACTCTCATTTCCATAGTTCCCAATTTTGGACGTACAATCAAATTTTCGGTGCTTACGTATTATCGGGAGGACCTTTAAAAAAACCGGAATNAAAAAAAAGAAAAAGTAAAAATCAAAAGTCCTCCCGATAATACGTAAGGACCAAATTTTCTTAGTTCACAAATTCTTTACTTTTCCGTATTTAATAAGAAGTTTTTTAGAAAATAGTTGAACAAAGTGCCTGAAAGTGGTTACCTTCTAGTTTCTTGCATCTATCATTATCAGAAACACTTACAGGCGCGCTGGTCATTAGTTAGCTACGGGTTATTATGCTCACCAATTCGTATTTGTCGAGGGCAGCGGTAAAACATGAACAAGCTGAGTGTTGTTTGAGGGCGGCGAGGAGCGTTGAGGTGCCGCGCGGGCAAACCGACAGCTACATCCCACCCAGGGGCGTGGCGCAGGACTGGCAGCCTTCATGGGTGCTGGAGGGACCGATGCTTGATCGAATTTTTCTGGTGTGTTTTCCGTGGACCTCTACGCCAGCGTAACACTTCTGTTCCCTGCTGGTTTGGGTGATGGTTATAGGCCATTGCCGGGCCTGCAGTACTGGCAGTCATTCTAATGGACTACTGGCTGCCCTGCAGTGCTGGCAGTCGTTCTAATGGCGGCCCTGCATTGCTTGCAGCCATTCTAATGGACTGCTGTCAACCCTACAATGCTTGTAGCCATTCTAATGGACTGCTGGCGGTCTTGCAGTGCTCACAGCCATTCTAATGGACTGCTGGTGGCTCTGCAGTGCTCACAGCCATTCTAATGGACTGCTGGCGGCACTGCAGTGCTGGAAGCCATTCTAATGGACTGTTGGCGGCCCTGCAGTGCTTGCAGCCATTCTAATAGACTGCTGGCTGCCCTGCAGTGCTTGCAGCCTTTTTAATGGACTATTGGCAGCCCTGCAGTGCTTGCAGTAATTCTAATGGATTGCTGACTGCCCTGCAGTGCTTGCTGCCATTCTAATGGACTGTTGGCAGCCCTACAGTGCTGGAAGCCATTCTAATGGACTGCTGGCTGCCCTGCAGTGCTTGCAGCCATTCTAATGAACTACTGGCGGCCCTGCAGTGCTTGCAGCCATTCTAATGGACTGCTGGTTGCCCTGTAGTGCTTGTAGCCATTCTAATGGACTGCTGGCGGCCCTGTAGTGCTTGCAGTCATGCTAATGGACTGCTGGCGGCCCTGCAGTGTTTGCAGCCATTCTAATGGACTGCTGGCGGCCCTGCAGGGCTCACAGCCATTCTAATGGACTGCTGGCGGCCCTGCAGTGCTTGCAGTCATTCTAATGGACTGCTGGCGGCCCTGCAGTGCTTGCAGGCATTCTAATGGACCGTTGGCGGCCTTGCAGTGCTCACAGCCATTCTAATGGACTGCTGGCGGCCCTGCAGTGCTTGCAGCCATTCTAATGGACTCCTGGCGGCCCTGCAGTGCTTGCAGCCATTCTAATGGACTGCTGTCTGCCTTTACCATTGCCCGAGGCAGCGACCGCCATTCACTCCTCACCAGCGGGAAGACCGAGCTCGTGCATGAGCAAAATGAATTTTCTGATTTGAAAATAAATTTTATTACGCATTGGTTCATAGACAGGAATATCTAAACGTGTTTCAATGACCCTGCTATCGAAGCTCATAATGAATTTATTCGTAGGATATTGTTTTTGAAATAATTTTTTATTGTTCGTACATAGTGCAATGTCTGAGATTTTTTTTGTTTTAAAAGTATTTAAAGTTAGTTTTAAATGTAGATTCTAGTTGACAGATTTGACTTGAGAACTCGGACATACATGTTTCACGGCCCTTATTAAGTTTCTCCACGTTTCGTTAATATTTGTTCATTTCCAACGTTTCTCTCGACAGATGGAGGCAGCAAGCCTTTCATTTCTCTTGGCTTGCGTTTGAACCTTCATGTAGAGGCAGTCCTGCAACGAGTTCATGGAAGCATCTTCGAAAATTTTCTTTCGTTTCCGGTTGTCGCACAACTGGAGATGCATTGTATGCAAAGCACTCAAACTTCCGATTTCAACAATCTCCGTTAATCCAATATAACCCTTCCAGTTTCAACAATAGCCCTTAAATTAGCATAACTCAGCATGGAGTTTTGCCAAGTCTAAGCATGTGGATGTAATTTCAGGCTGTGATATTAGGAAAACTTCACTGAGATATTAGGGAATGCTCGCTTTCCCTAAGCCAAGGGGCTCTCAATTCTTTATCTGATGTAAAAATAAAAAGGGGGAGGTGCATGGAGGAGAGACCTTCAGACGTGCAGTTAACTGTCGGTAGTAATCTCCGTGGATTTATGGACGCATTTTGTAAAACTCTTTCTGTGGACAGAGAATTATTGAGTGATGCATTAACGCTGTGCCACACTTCCAGTACGTGCCCCCCAAGCCCGGCCAGGGCGGCTGGCGTGCTCCCAAGAAGACGGACGTCATCTCCTCCATCCCCCCTCCGTCAACCTCTACCGCTGACAGACGCGTCAGTCCTCCGCCCTTGGCTCCCCCCCGACGGGGGGTGTCCCCGTCACCCTTAGCACAGCGCAGGGGCGTGTCCCCAGGGCCTCTCTCCCGGCAGTACAGCACGGCGTCTCTGGGGCGGTCTGCGGCCCGCAGCGTCTCCTCCATTCTACAGGCAGGTGAGCTCGTCACTCTCGAGAATCCGGAAATTTATCTTACGAACGTGATTGCTCACAGGTGCTTCCTTGGGTGCATCGGGTACGGTTCCATGGTAATGGTTGACTCTTATGACTAGGTTAGGTAACCGTTACCTAACAAAGGTAACGGTTCGATAAATGTGTTGGAAAACGGTGTGTTTACAATGGCTGACGCTGATACATCACTGACCATTGTTTCCCCTGACGCATCTGTACTATATAATGAAATTATTTTCTTCTTTAGTAAAAATCCGGATACTACATCTTTTGGAGAATGATCGTGTTTCCATTGTATACGTAACTTTTTCATAGAGGATCAGGAGGTACCGCCGATACCGTGATATATGTATATATATATATATATATATCACAATATATATATATATATGTGTATTTCCAGGGTCACAACGACATCGAACGTTCCAATGTTTGCGACATGAATGAAAGAGTTTTGTAAAAGTACTAACTAAATTGTACTCATATATGACATAATGGTTTTATTTTAAAAATGTTCCATTCTTGTTATGTATTTACCCTAATATGCAAATCTACAATGAGTGAGTGGAAAAGGTCTTTCAAATGTAGATGACTTCTGATATTGGTTTTCAAAAAAAGTTCTTTTAGCAAGTATAGTTAAGTACAGTTATTGTAATAGTTACTGCTTACATATTTATGTAGTGCTATGAATGTATAGATAAATTCTTTAATTCATTAGATAACTCTTAGTATCATTTCCTGTCTATTGATATGGCAATAAAATCTTATAGCAACCAAGCAACCATCATTTTTAGCGTCAAAAGCTCTCATTTAGCCAAAAGGCCACATAAAATTCTTCCCCTTTGATTTCATCGATAAATGTTGCATTGTATGTTTATGGGCAAGTCTTTTTATTGGTGCAAGTTTTGTACTGATGGCTGTGTGTGCAGTGACGGGGAACTACTCGAGTCCGTACGGCCAGCGCCACAGCAGCGGGGGCACCCACAGCGGCTACGCCACGCCCTCCTCCTACAGCGCCTGCGGGGCTTCAGGTGAGGCATGGGCAACGAAGCTTTGAGTGCATCGGACTTCAAATACATCGTAGTTTTTCGTGAGGGATGGGAGGAATGTGGGGCTTAAGCTTCCTTAGAGAAGCACTCCGTGATTCCACGGAAATCCGCCTTCATAGCCGGTAATCGAACCTGGGTCTTCTCACTAGTGAGCGGGACGCGCAACCACTGCGCCCTGGAATCCCCGAAGGGAACTCGAGTGCAGCAAAGTTGTCGTACTGCACGCCGGACATGCATTTAAAGTGCCCTGCTATTGCTGCCAGGACGCTTGAGTGCTCAGGGGTATTATCTATATATTAATACGCTTGTAACTATGTATCTGTGTCA
>VOMN01090307.1:0-26391 GCA_014899125.1 Orchestia grillus | reverse complement strand
ATGACGAAACATTTGTGTGAAACGATAGCATGGTGTAAGTTATATATTCATATACGTATTGGTACAGCTGCTTTTATAATTTAGATTTTTTAACAACAGTCTTTTTACGACAAGCCATACTGAAAAAAAATACTTTTCTTACGTCATGCAATTAATGAGGTACAGAAATGAACCGTTCGCTTCATTTTGAAGTCATGATATCAGAGTGGCCAGTTATGCACAAAAGCTTTAAAATCGTTCAGAAATTTGACTTCAGAGACACGTCCATGCATCAACAACACCTCTACATATCGAGAGCCAATTTGAGAGAGTCGTGTGCATCTCACGAATAAAGTTAAGTTTTTTAATTCAGTTCCAGTGCACTTACGATGATCATCAGTGACACTGTGTGGCACATTTATTGTTTAGCTAATCTATGTACACTATTTTGTGGCAAAAATTTTCTCTCACTGACGTCATTATCAGACTATTTTTCAACACATGCAAAAGATAAATATCCGAAGAATTTTTTAAAATCTGCTGTTCATTTTTTTATTTCTGAAGAAAGCTTTTTACTGATATGTATAGCTTCTCATGTGCTGTCACATAGTTTCAATCAAGTAGTTACGGATGAGTAACATCTATTCGAAAAATACGGCTGAGCGAATATCGTGGACCAGTGTCGGGTGGACATGGTGGGTACTAGAGCTATCGTGTTCCAGGACAACGTTGTTCGCTTCAAATATAAGGAATCCAAGGGAATCTCGTGTCATAATTACCGTTTCTTCTTATTCTCTCTCATGTTAACATCATGCTTTATGAGATTTTGTATTGTGCTTTACCACCTAAAATGATTTTATGTTGTCTGAGTCCTTCTACCCGGGCCATGAACGTAAGGACTGTGAGGTTCCCACCTTCCCTACACCATGTACTTGATAAAACTTCAGAGCGACCTCACTTCACCAGCCGCCTCCTATTCCCCGCTGTCTCTCAAGTGAAGTTAGTTCGAGTGGCAACCATCGATTGAATTCAGCAGGTCATGAGCGACTTCGAGCGTCTGTACATATAATTAGCGCGTGGGGTAGGCATGATGAGGATTTTAACTTGTATTCAACTTCCCAAAGCTTTTTTTTTCTTGAATAGAAAATTTTTGTAGCTAACGAAGAAGTCAAGTGTGGGGGGATGCCAAAGTTGGACACGGCAGAAAAGACAAGTTCAGGAGCCCTATTCTGGGATCTCAAAGTAAACCTTGCTTTTCAGACCTTGAAGGACAACTGCTCTCGATCACACCCTAGGTACTCGTATCTGTTATCAACAAATGTTAAGTCAGTGACTCACACATCCTGAAAGTTGTGATGGACGTGACTCTTTTGTGCAGATATGAACAATATGTCGCAGTAAATTTCACTGTTTGTTTTGGCCAGTAGCCAGAGGGATAACACCTATATCCTAGGAGATACAACGAGTGGGATTATGTTTCAGGGTTAAACGATGTAAAAATAACAAAATACTATCACAGATTGATAAAGTGTACCGGGAGCAATAGATAAAAATGGAAAAGTTGAATAAAATATTCAACAGTTGATAAAAATATCATCTTAAAAGGCTACGGGTATTGGCTTGTATTGTTGAAATGCCCTAATACGTGGAAATGCAATAACTCTTCACAAGTTTGAGCAACTTTGCACTTGTGTCCCGGCCGCTGTGCTGTTGCATCATCTTGCTGGTCTTATCACCGCGTGCTGTTATCGCAAGCACAGATTACGTGGCTATCAATTTATTTTTTCTTGTTATTCGAGAATTAGTCAGTAAACATTGGATGCATTTTACTATGAACTATTGATTTTTACATCATGGACTGTTTAATATTGGAATAGGTAAGTTAATCTGCTTACGGTTTTTACATCAGCTCTTCCAGTAAGTCCTTCAACATCCTCCCGCTGGGCTGTGCAGGATTAGGAAACCTATTCGCACTTGGAAAAAAGTGACAGCGTTGTAAGAGTTACCTTTATTTTTTCTTATGCTAAAGGGTATGTCAGAGGCACTATACAGACAGTATGAATAGTTTGTATAACAGTTTTTATCCCATTACGCTTCATTAATTGCATGCTCTGGGCTGGGGACGGCTTCGTGTGAAGAGCAAACTGCTCACAGAATGAAAGGATTCTCAGTTTTTTCGCATACTGGCCGTAGTTATCCGAACTTGAAAGCCTAATTTTTGTGTTTGTAAAGACCTTCAGCTCTTTTTCAGACATTGAGGCTCGTACTGAGCGGAGATTTCTATCGTACGTGTACTCTGAGTGAATGTCAAGACTGAAATTTGATGTAGGCTGTATGTACATTAAACATCTTTTATATGCGTGTATGTGTTAGCATGTCTTTAAAATTATACATCAAGGTCTTTCTATCGGTATATTGACCTGCATATTGGCAATGGGTTCTTAGTTCATACGTAGGTTTTAGCGGAAGTCATATTTACATTATAGAATATTATGAGTGTGGTGTTTGTGGTTTTACTATTAAAGTTTCTGTGCTGGCACTATAAGAGTGCGCTCATAGTCCATAAGCACGTCCTAATATGCTGTAGGACAAACGGCCTCCTGCGATGGTTGGGTGTAAATTCTGAACGTCGCCAAGCGTCCTCAGACACGTGTGCGTGTCGTGAACTACACCGTGTGCGTGACCAAAGTTGGATACGTGTACGTCTCATACTTAGTCGACCTTCGTACTGTCGCACACCTGGGGGCGTGTATTCGTACTGTCTGGAAAATGATCGGATATGAGAACGACAAATTCATGATGTAATACGTATGAAAGAAAGAATAACCATTACAGCAAATCTAATGAACTATTTGCCTCTCTGTCAGTCACTTGAAATCATGCATGACGGCAGTCTGTGTGAGCTCATTGTCGTGGGCGGTTATCGATTTGTTTATCACGTGATGACGTCACGTAACGTACAGCCAATCAGAGAGGAGCAGCGATGCTCGATCACCTGATCTTCGACAATTACTGCAACTGAACATATGAATCATGAAACTGTCACAAGGTGAAAGCCTACTGACGTCATCCTCCACATATCCCGTGATTCGATGACATGTAATTTTCTGGCTGGTGAAATAACAAAATACATTTATTAGAGTCGTGCAAAGAGTGTGGGAGCTTCACTCTAGGATGCTAACCTCGGTTATCTCAAACCCCGTCGTTTAATTTTCCATTTTTTTCCTCTGCACTTAGATCAAGAGTCTCTCCTTCGCTCAACCTTAGGTTTAGCTTTAGGATTCATGGGCTAAGTTCCCCATGACTGGAAATGCATGCCTTAAATTTGATTTAAAAAAGGCCGCTGATTTTATATTGACCATGTGCATATTTATTGATGATTGTCATAATTGTATCATAAATTCTTCCATAAATTATACATTGGTATTCCTATAGCTATTGTGTATTATCCTGCGTGCTCTTGGGTTGGTTCTTTTAAAAACCATGAATTTTTGAGGGAATAAATTACATATCTTGTCAATTAGAAGTCTGGATGTTCAGGTAAGATTGAAAAACTATTGGTCAGCGTGGGCTCCAGAATCTGCATCGTCCTCAGCCTACTGTCCATCTGTCCGTCTTTTCATCTGTCTCCTGTCCGTAAGTCTTTCCGTCCGCCTGAACATACGCCGTGACAGGCACGAGGTCGGTCCCCTCAGGGGGTGCGGTGGTGGAGGTTGTCCCAGTGTGCACTGAAGTCACGGGAGTTACCCCATCACCGTCACTAGGGGACCTTGCGCTCCTCAGGGCTTCCCCAGCACCTCAATAGAGTTTAACCCAGTTTAACTTTATCGCCAGTGCATCCATTGTTTTTAGCCGCCCAAGCACTAATGATCGGCCAAAATTATAGATGCCCCTGTGAATAAGATAGATCGCAAAATTGTTGCCGTTTCATGATAACTTCTTACTCTGGTTTTATGTACTGTGTTGCTCAGTAAGTTATGTGATTCGACTGGTGCTGGCAGCGCGGAGTGGTCTGTCGTTGATAATTGAAGTGATAATTCACTAGCCCTTGAGTTACGAGACCACAGATAGTAGTGATTCGACAATTTTTGCCCTGAATCACCGAACCATTTCCAGGTTTATTTTTTTTAAATGAAGTTCAAGCTCATCAAAATGCATCTCGAGTGCTTTGAAGTGAAAATAACGTTCAGCAAAGTTCAAATCCTTTTGCGTTACTGAATTTAACTCGAATGAAATGTGTTTACTATATGAGACTAGTATTTGTGAGTCAGTAATATACATAACAATTTATAAATATGAAACCAATCGAATGAAAATACATATTTTACAACTATTATAATGATGTATAATTGAAGATGATTTAGCCCAATTTTAGCAAAAATAGGGCGACTCTTCCAGTGTGAAAGTGTTTTACTCTTCCTACATAGACATAGTCAGCAAAAGTATAGTATTATTGGTACTGTTTATGGTTATTACAATGAGATAAAATTACATTCATAAGGTCTGAAACCGTATCAGGTTTCTCATTGAATTTTAACTAACATTTGCTGTTCGTGAATAAGGGCGCTCTACTGATTGTACTATAGGTAGGAAACCGATGTATTGTATTGTAAGAAACACTTCCTTCCTAAAGCAAAATTTTTCTTGAAATGTTCTTCATTTAATGTTGAGTAATTTACTCAGAGTGCTGCAGGTAACCCACAATGCACTTTTGTTAACCTGTATGGTACTTTTGTTAACCTGCATGGTACTTCTGATAACTGGTGGGGTACTCTCGCTTACATGGTGGTGTGTAAACTCATTTGTTTGTCATTTATGGGCATACATCTAATCTTCTTATCACCTCCACAGCTCTGTGTGTGTTGCAATTAGGCCTCAACTTCGTAAATTGGACAATTAGCGATTAATCGGACTCCTATTTGTTCCATCCGCGGAAGAGAAGAGTTTCGCTGAGGTGAGACGGTTTTTGTTTCTTAACGTACGCCAATTATTTGCAGTAACTCCTCGTTCTCTTGAGCCTCACCGATGTTAGCGATGCCATCTCACGCGTGTGTGTGTGTTTGTGTTCAGGAGTGTGGTGCTATTGCTGGAACTTTGACGATGTTCCCAGTTTCAGTTTTTTTGCCGGAGCATCTATCATCATCTATCATTTAAGCCACTCAAGCTTTCGTCGTTTTCTCTGCTTGTCAATGAGGCGATCAAAGAGTTAGAGTGGGTCCACTGCAATGGCCACGGTTTTCACGGGATCATAAGTGTATAAATTCGCACTGAATTAACGGTACATTGTCGTAATTTTCCATTGGAATATTTTATTCTATGAGTATATTTTTATGCTCTCAGAAATTAAAAAAAATAAAATACTTTACGGGAATCTAATGCTGCGAGACTTTAACTTTCACGAATACACTGCAAGTTTAGAACTGAGTTTTCATGAGTTTTTACTTTTTTGTAACCTTAACTTTGGTATACGATATTGATTTGAATCTATGACGTCCTGTAGAGACCGGTTATTTTTCCCACTGCCCTCAGCATCCCACAAATGGATGCCTGTGAAAATCCTTATATTTTCATAGTGAACTATATGTTCACTTTTTGTTTTCTTCACACTACTCTGATATACTAAAGCATTATAAAAATTTAGCCTACTCACAATTCTTGTATTGAAGGAGAAATTACAAAAGATGCAATCACCCATTCACCCTAACATTTTTCCTAATTCGGCATCTAATGGATTAACAATAGCTCACAAAATTCCTGTTTCTCAGGTGCCGCCGTCGTCAGGTGCCGTGAAGGCGAGACTTGCACCACCTGGTCAAGGATCCTCGAGGAGCTGGAGAATCACACAACCTCTGGCACCCTCTAACGGTTGAAGATGCAGCCTCTTCCTCATGTTTGCAGCGCCTTCGGTTCTTATCTTTTGATGGCGGGGTGACTCGGAGCCAAAAGAAGACAGACCAAGACTAGCTCTCCAAACCAAGATACTGTGCCAGATACCATGAGAAGCTGCGCAATAATCTAATAAAAAAACAAATTAATAAGTTCTGCGTCAAAGACTAAGACTTGATATTAAAGCCGTAAGCTTTCGAGATTTTAACTGGAGGATATTTGCATTTGGATTGAGAGGATTTCACACATCGACAGCCAGTGGAAATCAGCGATCAGATACGACGGACTTGACTAAGATGGATGACAGCGAACGAACGTTCATATTTTTAACAGGTCCGGCGACGCAGGTGGCACGAGCTGTGTTCGCCACTGTGTATTGTCATGAAGACATGGACTCGAAAAATGGGACGCTCTCGCTCAGGGAGTGTTATGAAGCGCGACGCAAAAACACTCCCGGTCTAATACCTAAGAAAATGAACTCTGTAGAGGATTACTTCGACAATCAAAATCCAGATAAAAGAATTTATGACAGAAAAGATATTTTTAAGAGTGAACTGGACATCTCATTTTACTGTAGTGGTATTGATAATTTTTGCAGATTCAAGGGTTGTGAACATCTGCTAGAAGGGGATGCTTTAACATTAGTGATTAATTTAAGAAAAGAGAGAAACAATTTCATGCATGCCTCAATTGCCGTTGATGTGGATGATGTACAGCAATTATGCCTTAATTTGTTAGATAAAGTTGAAGAAAAGTTAGGAGGTGTGCACATCGCTGAAGCTCGACCCGAAATCAAACTTTTGATGAAAAAAGTAAGAAACGAAAAGTTTGACCGTGAACAATATTTAAATGATCGGGAAAATTTCAGGCAGAAATTGAAGAAAGAATTCGTCACAGGAAGTCTTAACGAGTTGGAGATAATGAATTTTGATATTACAACCAATCCTTTCACAAAACTTCTCCAGAGCAGTGGTGCCTCGGCTGGGAATGATCGCCTCATCGAAGGAATATTCACTCCGCCTTTCATTCTCAGCAATGAAGAGGATGTAAATTTTCTAGATGTTATACTTCCCCCCGAGGAAGGAAAGCCTGTTACTCTGGTGTTGTCCGGCCAGAGCGGCAGCGGTAAAAGTACGTTGTGCCACGTCATCTTTGAGCAATGGCGGACCCAAGCTTTTGGAGAACATAAAATTAAGAGCTTAGATTCTATAGATCTCATTGTGTACGTTAAGTTGAAATTTACAGAAAAAGCGACGCTCGATGATTTCCTCAGGACTGAGTACTTGGTTGACCAAATGAGGTACATCAGCAAGGAGGCTGTAGTACCCCTGCTGCGGTCCTTAGAGGTCCTGTGTATTATCGACGGATTTGATGAGAAAAATAAGAACGCAGATGATTTGATCTGTAATATCGCCTCATGTCTGCCTAAGAGTCGGATTATAATAACATCGAGACCAGAATTCGAAGAAGACTGCAAGAAACTTCTTCTTCAAAAACCATGCGCTGTGTGGAATCTGGAAGGGTTCCGTGAAACTGAACGCAGAGAGTTCTCCACCAAGGTTATTCGCATGGTCAAAGAAAATGACATGGATTCTATTAACCTCGCAGATTGTTTCATCTCGTATCTTGAATCCAGGACGTCTACTTTTCAATCCCACCTGAAGTCACCACTCACAGTTGGTCTGATGATATTTTTATGGCTCGAACATTCGAAGTCTGATGCGAAGAAGGCAATAACGACTGCAACCCAGCTTCAACGCTACATCTTCGAAATGCTCAAAAACAAGCTTACTAAAAATTGCTCCGATTCCGAAAAGGCAATCAAAGACCTGCAAGAAAGGGCATTCCATCAATTGAATCTTAACCAACATTTATTGGGGAAACTAAGTGAACGGGCTCTAGAAACAAGTCCCCGTGCAAACGATGTGAACATGAAGGAACTTTCCGAACTTTTCGATGCATTTCTAACTTGTGACACGAAACACCTCAAGGATTCTTTGCCTACCAGCCTCTACTCATTCCTGCATCAACCTCAGATGAATTTTTTCAGCGCAGATTACGTGTCTCATGATCTAAAAGAATCTTTAGATCAGAAGAGATGCTTGAAAATTTATTTTAAAAACTCAAAGAAAGGAAGATACAAAAAAATGTTCCCCTATTTGGCAGGGTGCTTGGCTCAAAATGGCCAATTAAGCAGACACTCCAAAGCCTTACTTGAACTTTGCAGAAAAGCAAATATATCTAAAGACGATTATAATTTCTGGTTCTCATTGCTTCACGAAACTGTAAGAGGCGATGTTACGTCTGGTGAAATGCTGCCTGATAAAACATTGCAAAAAGAAATAATTTCATATCTCACAGACACGTGGACTCTAAAATCGGCATCTGCGATTTCTGGATTAAAACTCTTGGCATTTCATCCTGGAATAAAAAGCCTGGAATTAACTCTTGACTTACACGTCACAAGCACCAAGGATCTCGTAGAGACACTCGAGAATCTCCGCGAGCATCAGAGTAAACTTCAGGGCTCAAAGACGGATTTGGTTCTCCACGTTAAGAATCAGGGCTCTGATAGCTCATATGTCAAGTATTTTGGAGACTGGTGTACGTTGGTCAAATTCACTGGATGCGTACGCGAAGATGAGGTTAAGTACCTTATGCAAAGCAAAACTGTGAACGCTACATTTCACGAAGTCAAAGCGTTTAATGCAATGGCAAGGAGTGTCGCTAAAATGAAAAGTCTCGAGCAGCTGACGATGTCAGTTGATTTCCCCAAGAATCACCTTGAAAGTGAAGGTGCTTGTCCAGAACCTATAATCACTGAACGCAGGAATCACACCACCGATTTGAACTTCTTGAGTCTCATCGATGAAGATATAACCAAGACCATCCAATTCGTCCGCTCCGTTTGCCCGAGGTATGAAGGCGAGAAGGAAAAAAGACTGAATGTGTTACATT
The DNA here is from genome assembly GCA_014899125.1 of Orchestia grillus. Taxonomy (NCBI): domain Eukaryota; kingdom Metazoa; phylum Arthropoda; class Malacostraca; order Amphipoda; family Talitridae; genus Orchestia; species Orchestia grillus. The sequence goes on along the minus strand of VOMN01090307.1, from coordinate 17,568 downwards.
AATTGTTGTTTTCAGCCCTACAGGGTGTCCCATACAAAATCAACCGTATATGGAATTGATATTTCTCAAAGTGATTATGCATGATTCAGTTTCTTAAAACTATTTTGTGGAGCAACTATTTATCTTAGTTGAAGATTTCATTTAATTTCCTCCTACTGTATTGAAACAGTAACGGTTACAATAAAAGGTTACACAAAGTATGTTTGGGCACGAATTGTAGATGATTTACAATCAACTTCAAATACAGAAATTTTTAAGTAAATCTGTCCAATTATCAAGGCTTCAATGTTTAGAAATGAGTATCTAAGCATTATATTTCCCTTTACGTGACCTGCATTCAGTAGAATCCTCAAAAAAACATGAACCAGTAGCGAGAAAGGATCACGCATGAAGTCAAATGACTAAAAGAAAATGATCAGTCAACAAAGTCGTGAGAGCATTTGGATCGAAGGCTCAGTCTTGCTTTGACAGAAATGAAAAACATGTGGAGAAAAATAGTGCTTATAGCGTGATTTCTAAATATTTGTTGATATATGCACAAATTTACTATTACTCCATGAAATTTTTTACATTCAAAGTTGATCGGAAATTACTCAACAATGTCACCCTTGCACTAGCGCGTTTTTGGTAGCCTGGGGCGAGTGGGAGCTCGAAAACAACTTTCGACAACATAGTTCTCTGGGGCCCATGACGGGAGGATCGTAAACCCGTGCGTAGGTGGAGATTAACTGGGTTGTGTGGGGTAGGGCATGTTTTGCACCTTGAAAAAATATATTCCTCACCTTATAATATCAACAATTCATCTCGTATATTCAAAAAATGCCCATCACGAGATGATGAATCCCGGGCGTTCCTTATTCGAGCCAATTAAGAGCCGCATTTCCCCATAGTGTACTCTTATAGAGCGTTTTTCTTGTGGTGTTAGGAAGCCTCGGTGCATTATTTTACTTATCATTTAGGTCATTGCATGGTGGCCTAGCTATTTGATAGCTTTTGGACGAGGACTCCTGCGTATCCTCGATCACTTTTGCGAGTGGAGACGAACCTTCTAAAAAAAAAACAAAGGTGCGACAGGCATGCTTCTGGACTGGGGGTAGGTCTTTGTTGTGAACTAAGATATGTGACGCAAGCCATGTATCTCAACTAGTACTGAAATAATATGATAACAAGTACATATTAACTACTGAGTATTGACTAGTGAGTATTGACTAGTGAGTAATATGTAACTATTGAGTATTGACTAGTGAGTAATACGTAACTAGTGAGTACTTACTATCGGGTATTAACTAGCGAACAATTGACCAATGTGCCGTTCCTTCACAGACATCAGGTGAGCCGCATCCGCCTACGAGGGGAGAATTTGAGCTTCCAAGACGGGGTTGCGATCGTGAAGAATCTCCAGGGCTGCGTCACCGACAAAGTCCTTGTTCACTCTAACCAGTTTTTGACCGAAGATCAAGAAAAGGAGATAATGCAAACGGCCATCGGTGAACAAGGCAAGAGTTCTTTCATTCTGGTGTGGAAAGATGAAGAAATTTGCTCAGACGATTGATTTGACGTCCTCAACCCAGGCTCTTAGTCCGAGTTTGTGGCTGGGGCGTCCACCATTATCCATTACTTTGGCTGCCCAAGCGTGGATATCGTCGCTCGATAGTCTATTACAATCGACGGGGCGGCGAAAAAGTTAGACTGAGCAGAAGTTTAGTTGTTCGGTGAGGATGTCAGCCCATTGAAGCGTAGCGTGCGTGCATTTCGATGCACACTTAATGGTAATAATGCCGAATAAGAACGATGGTAACAGAAATAAATTACAATGGATGTCTTATTGGCTATTTAGTGCCTTTATATTTTGCTACTATGATAATTTAAAGATGAAATGTGAAAATAATATAAAACTATCTAATTTTTTAGTATAGATCTTTGGTACCTCAATTTCTAGTCGTTTTTTTTAACGGAATTGCATTTATTTCAGTGATTAGATGATATATTTACATCAAATTTTACATATTTCTGATCCATATGACCTACTAACGACTAGCTTCTAAAAAATTAGCAAAATTTATCGCTGAATAAAGTATGTGCGCTCATAGGTTTAGAATGAGTTCGAATGACCGGGTGCCGTGACGGAGACTTTTTGCTTCAATAACAAATGTAGAATTTATGGTCGGAACTCTAAGTTCGCCGCTCTGCAGAGCAAAAGGATCGAAAACAGGATGAAGCATTTGAAGATCACGAGTTTCTCGGGGGGCATTGTCAAAACTGGTATATTTTATATATATAGGGTAGCGCAAAAGTCACTTCATCATTTTGAACACTCATTACACGACAACTAATACAGCAATAAAAATGCGTTACATAGGAAATGAAAGAGAAAATATTGAAATTTCCTCCTGTATTGATATTGTGGATTTGAAGGTGGAGTGACTTTAGCTCCACCCTGTACAATTCAGGTGTTATCACCTAAGCCGTTTAGAAGACCTGAGCCATCGCTTAACGCACATTCACGTGTACTCGTATGGCCAAAAAGTACACTCAAGCTCCCTACTACTTAAACTTGCGAGGCTAAAAATTAAGTATCTGTAAAATGTATTTTCATTTATTATGCACATATTAGCCTGAATTTTAAGTCACAGAATTATATGCTGTATTTACCTAAAGCTGAAAATGCAAGTAAAGTCTCGGGTACATATGTTATTCTGAATTTGACTTCATGGTATGTATTTGCTAATATTACTTTGAATATGACCCCAAAGTCTCTAGAGTACGCTCCGTATTTCTCATAGCTGCATATCAAGCGTCAGACACGTAGGTTGTTGATGATGACAGAGTGCAGTTCATACCATCAATTTCAGCCAAGTTAAAGGATTAATACTTCCGAAGAGCTGCTCAAATGTAAAATTAAGCTAAAAATTTAACCGAAAGCCCTTGATTTTTGTTTGAATTTTGTATGTCCTCTAAAGGAGCGAGGTTCTCAGCTGATAAATTGGAATTCTGCAACGGGTCGAGCGCGCGTGGGCGGTATAAGGCCTCATGAATACTGGGGTAACGGCCGCCCGTCCTAATGAACACGCGTCATGTGAGGTAGCTCATCTCACAATGAACTCTAAATCATTCTGGTCGTCGGCGCCCGATAATTTATTTGGTGAGCCTGGGATCTGTAACTTATTTTACCCCGCAATGAGCTGTAAATCTTCTTACCCTTACGACTCAATTGACTGTGAGGGCTGACCTATTTAGAGATGCGGACACCTACCGAGAAGTAGGTCAAGAAGGTCTATCACGATACTGAATACATAAAATATCAATTGCTGTACCCAAGAATCTTAATGAATTTCGGTAACGAAGATCGTGTTGGGGAGTAAAGGTTTCGAGGAAGCGGGTTTCGAGAGCCTGTTTTGTGTATCATAGCTACCGATTGCTGAAGGCTGATGTGTGAGACAAACAACTTCCCTTGAATGCAATAGAGGCTACAGGGTTGTTGTTAATTTTGTACGACTTTTAACTAGAGGCTGACACTCTATCTGTGGGATCCTAAAGCATGCGTTTCTAATGACACGCTTTGGTTTCAATAACTTTGCCCTTTAGCGGAATTTATTTCTTTGCTTTGAATACTCTTACTTTTTTGGTAGTATTAGTAACAAATTAAGAAATGATTTTTTAATAATGAAATGATGCTGTGTAGACACATCTAAAAAAATTTCACAATACTCTTGCAATTATTTTTTCTTCATTTGTCTTATCTAATAATTTTGTCAATGACGCTATGCTAGAAGATAGACTAGCAGCCGACACCATGCTGAAAGTACTTAGAAAAATATTGATTATATATTAGAGCATGATATTTGACTTGGTACTTTGCAACTGGAAAATTATGTTTCGGTCGATCGGCTCTTGTTGTGAGCGACGACAGCTTATACAGGTGTGTGTGTAGGACGTTATACGTCTTTCTGTTTAAGCTAAGAAGCTTTAATTCAGTATATGAATTAAAGTATGTATTTTCAAAAGCTTGTCATTTTTGCTTGCTCGATCATTAATATTTACATTTTAGTTATTGATTCAAACGTCAATTATCGTAAATCAATGAAATATTAACAAGATGATTAGGCTTTTGTAATGATATCCTGTTTTATCGTGCTCAGTATAAATGTTATAAATACTCTCATTAGAGTATTGAATTTTTATAAATTAAACAAATATAATTTGAGGGGCCGTTTGATTATCATTTTCTTACTTGATAAAGGATGACGGGTTTTTTACTCGGTTTTCTACTTGAGATTTGGGAACTTTTCAGTGGCCGATGAGTTGTTAAAACGCTGTGGGTCACATTTATTCCTCTGTTTTTGTGGGTCGCATTTGTTCCTCTGTTTTTTCAAAGTCGTTTTGAGCACGACAATTTTTTCGGAATATTCCGGGAAACGGATATAAAATAAGTTTTTAAAATACCGACAGTCGCATATGTTCACTAGAGAGCCTGCACGAACTTGGATAACGAGTGAACCCTCTGCTGTTCGTGTTGTAGCCTTACACTGACTGCTGAGGCAGAAACTACACTGACTGCTGAGGCAGTGACTACACTGACTGCTGAGGCAGAGACTACACTGACTGCAGAGGCAGAGACTACACTGACTGCAGAGGCAGAGACTACACTGACTGCAGAGGCAGAGACGTCACTGACTACTTTTGCATTGATAACAGAGGTAATGACTATGTTAACTATAATATGTACATTGACTGTAGCTGCTATGGAGGTAATGATCACGTTTTCTAGATCGATTAACAAAATGCAAGCATATTCGACTGTTGAGTTTTTCGAGCACGTGTACATACATAGAATTTAATTCCATAAACTGAAATCAATCTCAATGTTTCTGTTAAACGATAGCGAAATTTCATAAAGAAATCTAACACAATTAGTATAATCGTAATTTCCGTACAAAATCCTAGGATAGTTTAGATTTCCAAATGGTTCTAAACCTCATCATTGGAGAATTTAGTGCATGTTAACAATTAGGTCGCTCTCCGCACGCGTTTGTGTTCTCATGCCTGACGCCGTGCGGTTGCTTTCTTATAAATCCGACATCCTTGTTCTGATGATCTTCATATTTTGAGAGTTTCGCGTATTTTTGAGCATTTCGTGAAATAAGTTCATCAAATCAAACTCACCGAGACAAGTCTAATGACCGAGATAACTAACAAGAATTCGATTTTTAACAAAAATAAGTCAAACTAAGCTTTCATTGGCATAGGCGTTTTTAATGAGAAAGGTAATCGTTTAATAGACCGATGAAACAGAAAATTTCATGGTTTACTTCATGGTTCCCTTCATGGTTCACTTCATGGTTCACTCCTTGGTTCCCTTCATGGTTCACTTCATGGTTCACTTCATGGTTCACTTCATGGTTCAGTCATGGTTCAGTCATGGTTCACTTCATGGTTCACTCATGGCTCACTTCATGGTTCACTCATGGCTCACTTCATGGTTCAGTCATGATTCACTTCATGGTTCACTCATGGCTCACTTCATTGTTCAGTCATGGTTCACTTCATGGTTCACTCTCGAGCCGAAGTCGCGTAGACACACAAGCAAATACGTACGAAGAGCTCGGGAAAGACGCATTTGGACTAAACTCTCATTCGCTGTTTACTGTCCGCTCTGAATGTAAGATACATCGAAATGCTTGTCGATCAGCGAGAGCTAAATTAATAAAAAACACAACCCTATGATGTCAAAGAAATGTGCTCACGCGTTCACTTTTGAAAATTCTCTCTGAAAACAATCACAAGTACATATTAAAAGGAAACAATATGGAACAGCTGGGTCGAGGGACTTCCCAATCTCACAACCAACCGGCAACACAGAGCTCCGAAGCATCACTCCTTCACTCATTTTCCTGGCAAGAAATACCATTTAAACAGTAAAATTCCCGAGGACAGTTGGGGTTGTCCGTGTATTTATCTAAGACGCCGAGGCGTGTACTTACGACGTCTCTCTTAAGGGCAGCCATATTGAGCTCATTGGCTTGTCAGGCACATAACAAAAGCGTACAATTACGCATGCCTGCGCGTTCCTGCCTATGCAGCTCACACACTCGGCGGAAAAAGTTCTTGAGCGTAAATATTCTCGTCCTGAGCTTACCACACGCTTTAAAAAGTTTCCAGTAATATCTCTCTCAGCATGATGTGATGTCACGATTTTTTAGATTTCGTAGACGACACGTAATGCGATTTGCGAAAGCCCCGCCATGATTGACTCATGCTGATTTTGAAGCCATTCATGATTATCTTTTTGAACTACAGAGCAACTCAATTTACCTTTAGAAAACAACATAAAACAGTACGTAAAAATCTCTCGCAAAGAGGATTAATAAAGGAATTTAAATAGTAAGAATTGAAATGTTGTGAGGAAATGAGTTATATTTGAGCAATAATCGTGATAGAGCGGTCCAGCACTGCGCTAAGACTGCACGATGTTAACAGCGGAGTCTGGTTAGGAAGGCGGAGACGTCTTTGCTTTGATAGCTAACGCCATGACGGGAGTCGAATGACGAATAAATCGATCTAATTCACGCTTCGTAGGACACTTTTTAGGAGAAGAACTGCGAGAAGCCTCGCAGACATGAGATGCCTGCGGGATATTGAAGAGTCGGGGGTAAAATACGAGCAGAAAGCGACGTTAGAAGAAAACTTTTAGAGTGCTGCACGTCGTGCTGACGAACGTACTGCAAGTGAAAAAATGAAAGAAATAATCGCTTATTTTAAAGTGAGTCACAAGCAACATATGTCGACCCTCGGTTTGAATCAGCGACGATACACAATTAAAATATCAAATCCGGTTGACGCTTCAAACTGAGATTGATTTCCTGACCGATAGCACAGTTTGTGGTCATAAAAACCGAGCACCAGAATAAGACGGTGATGAAACCGTGTATTTCCTGTCCATCCAAGTTGAATAGATCGTAAATTTAGCTGCTCGAACATTTTCTGTTTCTCTTTGAGATGATCGTGTGCCGGACGACTAACGGGGCCTATTTGACCTGTAATAGTATGACCTACGAGTGTATGATCTACGAGTGTATGACCTACGAGTGTATGACGTACGAATGTATGACCAACGAGTGTATGGCCAACGAGTGTATGACCTACGAATGTATGACCTACGAGTGTATGACCTACGATTGTATGATCTACGATTGTATGATCTATGAGCGTATCATCTACTGGTGTATCGCAGCCCGGCCCTGTTTAACTTCTTTCCTGGAGCATCTATAATTATGTACAATTTTACCTAAGCAAGTATCTTTATCAATTACTGTAGAAATTCAGTTATAGGGAGGCGAAAAAGTTAGACTCGGGTGGGACCTGAGATTAGATTTGAGAAAATGGTCCACTCGGCCATACAGTACTGAAGCTGTGCGCTCCCACAGACGCTGTTTTTCGCGCGACGATACGGAGCCTTTTTTGCCTTATGTATACAGCTTCATCAGAGAGAGATACGTTCTTTTTCTACGTACATCGATTAGTTCGAATGGAGCATAAAATTTGTCATGACATTCGTTGCTAAAAATAAATCCATTTCAAGGTACCTCTTTACCTTGAAATCAATCCGTGCGTAAAACAAGTACAGTACGCTGTACATCGAGAACTACCAATAATTCGATGGGTCTATTACGTGAAGTCCAGAAGGTATACAAGGCGCTGGTTCTATCTTCTTCAAAGCAGCGTCACCGCGTGCGACTGTACGCGCGTGTGGGAGAGGATTGCCGGCGCCGCAATGCACCTCGGCAAGAAACACTGAGAAGCTAATTACTGTTTTTAAGTAGCCTTTAAGAGCCCTACTTTACCTGAGAAGTTTCATTTTAAAGACCAGATTTTTGACGGCAGAAATTGCCTAATTTACATAGCTGACCGCCGGCGGAGCCTCGTGCTGGTGGTGGCCGTCTGACGGTGGCCGGCCGTGGCGGACGGCAGGTCTGGGCTCTCTTGGGACCGTGGAAGAAGTTCGGGTGGCTCGGGCCACACTGGTGTGTCTCAGTTTACGAGTGTCTGATTAAATATTCATTGTTACCCAAGGGAGCGCTTCGCCTAGAATTGAACCCACTGGTGTGCCGTGTGTGAGGAACATGAGGCTTAATTGATATTTTTTCTTTTCCTAACGAATCACCCCGCCCAGGATCAAACTCGGGACCTTCTAAATAGAAGACCAGCACGCTGCCACTTGCACCACGGAGCTCCTTGGAGCGAGAAAGAACTTTCTGCCCGCGCGTTTTCTTGCTGCCTTCGTCATGAAAACGGAGTTCAACGCTCAAAATTGTTCTGAAAAATTCACAATTACTTCTGAGTTAAATAATTAAATAACTTTTGAACAAAATTTGCACAGTTTTTTGTTCAAGGTGCTCGAGCTAGACCATGGGGTTAATGATTGTGTCCAAAGTGATTGAGTAGAAACATATTGACGCTTGCGTCATGACAACAAGTAGCAAAGCGACGTTCACGCGTCTAAGGTTACGTTCCATGACCAAGTGTGGCAAACACTGAGGGTATTTGAAAGATTTGAAACATTCAAATCATGTATTAAATTTCCGAAGTTCTAAATACGCCGAGATAAGACTTGAATTATCCACACTTCAACAGCTTTGTGCGTGGCAGACAGTGAATAGAAATGATAAGCGTTGGTACTTGTGTTGTCAGTCTACTGTACCATTTGAATCATCAGTACTTGTGTTGTTAGTCTACTGTACCATTNCAAAAAAAAAAAAAAATTGGAGCCTGAAAAACTATTAAAAAAAATTCTAGTAACGAAGTATTTACTTGGGATGGGAAACGCTAGAGAGGCGAATGGCAGTATTGAAATTTTTCAGAACATGACTTGTAATTTTCCAAAATGCTCTAGATGGGTTTGCCACTGGAAATTTCACATACTCGAACTTTGGTTACGAATTATGCTAAGCAACGCAACAACACAAATGTGTCGTGAATTCTGAAGTTCAGCAACGAAAAGTTGTTTTTTTTAGGAATCCCGAGGAGCGAACACTGATGCGACAGGACTACGAAGGACGTTGCAAGAAGCTGCTGCCGTCACCAGATGCAGCGGGTGCAATAGACGGTCAACCCGCACAGGACAACTACGGTGAAGTCGACATGTCACTATTTACTTTTTTTTCGCCCTCCGTCACCAGGAAGAGACATATCGTTCAAGTGGGCCAAAGATACTTAAAATATCTTGACATGGCCAATTCAGGACCTTCTGAGCTGCGAAATATCATAACAAATCGCTTTTGGTTCGGTTTTCGTGAAGGGCCGACCATTTAGGGTCCGGTGGCACGCGTGTCTAACAGCTCGTGTTCCAAATGATATCCATTGGCGTTTTAATGATTCAGTCTTGATAGAATAATGGAGCCGATCGCTTGTGTTGAGTGCCTATTACTTACGATAAATCTTGGCATCTCTTCGGACGCTTAATGCTAATGCCACTAATGAAGAGGAATCTTAATGGATGACCTATGGATGGCTGGAAGTAGAACTGTCCCAGGATAGAGGGCTGGTCTCGGACGACGCTTAAATGTAGGCTGTTTGGTCTTCAGTCTTGACACAAAGGCCATATTTAGTAATTCCTGAACCTCAGTCAATGCAGGGGCATGATCACAGGGTTAGTCTTCCAGACTGAATTCCTTTCCTGATTTCGAATTAGTGAACGGGTTGTTGAGTCTCTGCGATTCAGGGCATGTGCATCCGACTCTAATTCTTATGACCTAAATTTCTCCACATAAAACACATAAGTCGTTTTTAGTGACTAGTTGCCATGGTTGTCAGACGCCATGCTGGTCCTTAAAGGAAGATCGAAATCTTGTCGGAGACTGAGGCTCTGGCACATTATCGCGCAGTTTCGTCAACGTTTGTGATGCTGAACTTGGGCGAAGTTCTAAGGAATGAGACGTCTTTGGATGTCTGTAAGAATTCTTCACATTTCTCAATTTCAATTCAGATCATGGGTTAATTTTGAGATGAGTAAAGGAAGTTGTTCGGTGTAGCATTAATATGACGTATTGAGAACTTCAGAATTTATAATTTTCTTTCCAACGAACGATCGAAAAATATTAAAAATTTCAAAGAACGAGTAGGAACTCATAATTTTTTCGAATATTATTAACGATAGTTAAAATATTTGAGTTATAACGTAATACTGTGTTTTAACCACTCATGTCACATCCGAAGAGCAGCGAGAATTATTCAAAATGATTTTCTTAATATTTTTAGGTCTATGCATCACCTAGCAAGCATGTACAGTATCTTACATTTCCAGAAAATACGATGAATTCATAACAACCTATGTATGTTATGGGCTGGTCACAAAACATCTATGAGTGTCGTGCGTTGGTCACAAAACCCAGGTACAAATGTACGTCGTAAATGCAATGTTGACTCAATTTACCGAGCCTTGCGACAATACGGCGCACAGGTTCATTAGTGTGCCAGCCATGAGGCATTGAGCTTAAGTCTACGGCATGTCATACAGTAGTTCAACTTACTCTCACCAGTTCATTTTACTTATGGATTGGAAACCAATACAAATTTTTAATAAAAATCACGAATATTGTAATGGTCCGGTATCAAGTGGTAGTTAACTTAACAAAATCTATCTTTGAAGTTTCTACATGTCGTTGTCGCTTAGTTAGGCACTAGAAAAATACATCAATGCAACTCTAAACAAAGTAACTAGTCTATTGAACTGAAACGACACTTTATTAAGAAGAGTACACTCGAAGCTCGTACTCCCCACGGTATCAAACATTTAAAGCCGCATATACTTTCACACGTTACGGTAGGAGCAGCACTGAGCTTAAGAGTGAAGGTTGACGCACACAAGTGTGTCAAGATCACCCGTAGTGGCAGTCGCTCAGAACGGTTTACTCCTGGTGCATCGTGATCTCGATTCCTCCCGACATGTACCCCTTGAAAATGAAAAGAAGATGCAACAAAATTGGATCGTGGGCTTGCTGGTCTGTGAGTATTATTCAATCTTTTCAGTGTTGAGCGAAGACTCTAGTATTCTCTGCAAACATATGTACGAGTATACAGGGTGGCACAGAAAAACGCAAACTTTTGAGAAGCGTCCCGGCATATTACGTCATCTGCAGGATGTAATTTTCAAACATTGATCATTTGGATTATTGTTTCTTAAAAGGCAAGTTGTAGCGGTTCAATTGCTGTCAAAAAAAGTCTTTTAATTTTGTTATTTGAAAAGCTCCCGTTTTTCTGTGCCACCCTGAATTTTACACAGAATTTTATTCGTGTTATTCAATCGAACGCGTGATTACTTCTCGCTCACCTTTTGCTGCCTTTTGATTTCTTCCCTTTTTATAGAGACGTTGGTCAGTCATTCTCTCGGCACGCTAAAAACCATCAAACACTTTACTTTTTTTCTGCTGTCCAATCTTCTATTTTTGCATTTCGTCTATAAAATAGGATGGATCTATCCTACTCACGAATCATTCCTATTCCCACATCTCCTTTCTTTATTGGGTTCAGTTTCCTGTTCTCATATCCTATTTCTACAGCAGGTTTTCAGTCCCCAAGTTTCTACACGGCAAAATTGCAAAGTTACACGCTCTTAAAAACTTTGATTTACAAATTTCAACACGAGATGAAATATCTGCGACGTGTGCCAAAATTTGTAGCTAACGCGATGCCGTCGCTGTAGAGAGGCTGAACCTCACGCTCTCCAGACGCACACCTGGTCGGATCTCAACAATTGCGCCATAGTCGCAAACGCACTCGTGTGTTGGAAATTGCTACTCCGGTTGTTTTCTTCTAATAATATTTGAGCTCTTCGTGAAAAGTTCCGACTAAAACACCGACCGCACAGCAAGAAAGAGATGGAAACTTCACCCGTGACAGATACATAATTATGCTGTTTGTACGGGCACTCGTATCTCATCAAACGTACAAGGAAAATAATCTGATTACGTAGTTTTTAGCAGCTCTTAATGTTCACGCTTTTAAGCTATGTAGAAATAATTTGATACTCATGTAGCTACCTGCAGCCGTGCAAAACTGATAGTTTCGTTAAATTGAAACATTTCTGGTCAACTTGCAAGGAATAGGTTTCCTTCCACAGCAAAAATTTTCAACAGCTCTCTCTGTTGTGATTCTCCCTCACGGATTCCTGTTTGCTGCTTGGTTATTGACTGAAAGAGACGTCGTGTAACTGCAAATGTCGAGGCCAACGTGCCTTGTCCTTCGGTGAAAATGAAGACACCGCGATACTTGAGGCTAATTAGCGAACTACGGTCCCTTGTCTCATATAACTAATTTACGTAGGACACTAAATTCAACTTGAGATACTTCAAGCCTATTATTTAAACAAAGAAACGATAATATATATTTTTTCAAAAGCTACAGACGTGGATATGGTCAGTGATCGTTTAAATTTGCTCTACTTGAAGCGTGTTCCTGTTCGCCTGTTGATCGGACGGAAAGAAGAGTTGGATTCAAAATTTCATATCTGGTCATGGCGTGGTGACCGTCGTTCTCGCTGCAGCCCACATAGAGGAGAGCAAAGTTGACGGACGCTATCTTGATTTTCATCACATTTCCTTAGATTTACTATGACAGACTCCTGAACAGGAGTTTGCATTCTTGGGAAGAATAGAGAAATGTTCTTTTGTTCTCGGAGGCACCCGTTCAAAAGAAAGTAGCAGAATTTACATTCATGAGCTTCAGTTCTGCGCTTTGTGGTTACGCAAATTCAAGTGATATTTGGGCTAACCCATTTTACACGAGGATAATTATCGATGATTAAGCTTTAATTGACTTTAGCATTAGATGTGGGTGGGCTTGAAGACCTTCTACACACAACCCTTCATACCCGGCCCCAACGACGGCCTCCCCACGAGGAGCATGGAGAGCACCACACAATGCATAACTGCTTGAATATTAACGCGGCCATTCGGAACGTCATCTGAGGAAATTAGAATGCAATTAGAATTCATTTAAATGCACTCGAGTGCTTGGGTTTGAACAGAAGTCATTCGAGCTCTGAGTTTCTCAATGAGAATCAAGCACAGACAGTGTAGGTTTAGGCGGCATGTAATTACGGCGATGTTCTGCTGCACAGTCGTAAGTTTGTATTGAAAAGTCCTGGTGTAGTTTTGTAAGTTAGAATTGGATAGTCCTGGTGTAGTTTTGTAAGTTTGAATAGAATAGTCCTGTTGTAGTTTTGTAAGTTTGAATTGGATAATCCTGCTGTAGTTTTATAAGTTTGAATTGGATAGTCCTGCTGTAGTTTGGTAAGTTTGAATTGGATAGTCCTGCTGTAGTTTGGTAAGTTTGAATTGGATAGTCCTGCTGTAATGTTGTAAGATAGTATTGTATAGTCATGCTGTACTGTGGGGTAAGTTTGTATTGCATAGTCATGCTGTAATGTTGTAAGATAGTATTGTATAGTCATGCTGTACTGTGGGGTAAGTTTGTATCGCATAGTCATGCTGTAATGTTGTAAGTTTGTATTGTATAGTCATGCTGTACTGTGATAAGTTTGTATTGTATAGTCATGTTGCACTGTCGTAAATTTGCATTGGATAGTCCTGTTGTATGGTCGTAAGTTTGTACTGTATACAGTCCTGTTGCACTGTCATGAGTTTGTGTTGCATTTTCAAGCTGCGTGGGGTAAGATTATACAAAACTTTTGAGCTTCACTGAAGTAAGCCTGTCTAATATTTGCCAGCTGCACTGTAGTAAATTAGACCTCTGCATGTAGCAAGGAGGCCATATATTCTGCGTGCAAAATGTGCGGAGTTGAAACTAAATCTTTTAAGCCTTGTTGAAAACTCAATTAACGAAGGAGCAGATATCGTGACTCCCCTGCCTGTTCTACTCAGGTAAAGGACACTTACTAAAGGAAATGATGTAAGGGATTCAAAAAAATATGTTTTTGACAAGTTTGTTACCTTGTTCGATGTTCAGGCATCTGAAACGTCGTTTGATAAAGAATTTTGAGTTTTCCGCAAAAAACATTTTCTTAAACGAAAATATACAAATCTATTCATTTAACTGTGCTTTCTTTTCAGTGTCTGTGATATTTTGCACAGAAATGGAGCCGACTAGAAAGAAACTTACCAAAATTTTCTACTTTAATCGTTCAATCGTTTTATTTGCGTCGTCAAACTATGGTCGTCGAAGTTATAATCGATTTTGAACTAAGCAAATGTACCAACGATTTTTTGCGTTTTAGACACCCGTCCGTGATCTACATACTTTTCAAATTGACAAAGACTTCTGCATAAGTTACGAGACTTCATATGTTTTACCTTGGACGAATATTCTTTTTCGAAGGTGATAAATTTTCTCTGAAGTTGGTACAAATTGGTGAATGTGAAACATTGGGTAAAAAAATCATTTTTGCAAAAGGAGCAGCGGATAACCTAAGGACTGGACGAGAAAGATGGAAGCTGCGAGCGCTGCTGCTTTGCTATTTTGTTCGAAAGGTTCAGCAAAACCCTGAAATAAATGTGGGGAGATTTTGTGAATACCTGCCCACTTGTACTTAAATATCTTGAATATCTTGAACATCTACTCAACATATACGTCACTCACATGCACCGGCAATCTGCTTAATTCTACCCTCTAGCTGCTCACATCTACCCATTAGCTCTCATATCTACCCACTAGCTGCGCATATCTAACCCTAAGTGCTCATATCTACTCGCCCGCTGCAAAATTTACTCCCCCAGCAGCCAAAATCTACCCACTAGTTTCTCAAATTAAACCAAGATAGATAGATATATCTACATACATACTAGCAGCTCATATCTACGCTCTGCAGGTGCTCATATCGATATAGGTGCTCATATCTACTCACTATAGGCTCTCAAATCTCCCCATAGGTACTCATATCTACTCTCACTCACCCCATGTCGTAAACACTTGTATCTCAAATGAGTTGGATATAAATGTCAAGATCCCGGCAAATCATCACTAAAATTTGGTGAGTCCTGCCCCGATCAACAGTCGAAAAGAGTCATGAAAATGAAGTCATTTAATATGACGAAGTTATAGTCCCTATTGAACATGAATTAGACTTCAGTAAAAAGTTCGCCTCGTATTATTATCTAGAGTGCCACCAATTACAGCTAATTTTCCGACTGCAATTAAGGAATAACATCCACAATTTGCGATCCCAATTTCTCAATGGCAAATCAAAGCTCCAACCTGAGCACGATCTGACGAAGAAGATAAAGGAGTTCGAACACAGCACCTCGAGCGCTGCGCGGTCATCCAGCCAAGTACGAAAATGGCTACTTTATGTCTCAAAAAACGACGGAGCAGCGTCCTGACGATATTTTTTGCGGTACATTTCATCTTTGAAGAACGCATGTGAGACCAAAGTTCGGAGAACCGGCCCTGTGGTTCGAATATTAATGATCCATAAAAAACGGTGCCGTTCGCTTCGTAGTGCCGGGAATATTGACATTAGAGTCGTGCCCACTGAGCACAGGGCATGTCAACCCATTGAGCATAACCTCATGACTACACACGATCTCCGAATGCTGAGCACCGCCAGCCCAGGATTGCGGGGCTGTCTTGGCAGATCAGACAGACCGACAATTAGACCGAACGTCTTCGGCCCGATCTCGGCTGCCGACGACTACGGAGAAATTATCGGCAAGCTTGTTGCAGTGCTCATAGTGTGCGCGGGAGGGCTAACAATGATTCTGGATACCGGTGTGTAGTGAAAGTGTAGCTTGTAGTTGTGCTTTATTGCAACGTGTCACGGGGAACTGAGGTAAATTTCATCTTGGTGGACTTCTTGTTTTGGGTAAAAATAAATCGTTCTCTCTACTTCAGAATCGAAATTTGGCCCGATTTGAGACCTTCGTGAATTCGTGATGCAAGGCACATATTCATGAGTGACTGTCTACGGTCGTAAAAAAATTATCGTGAATTAGAGCTTCCATGAATTCAGGACTCGCGAATTACGGTGATTCACTGTACGGGTCCTCGCGAATTCAGTTACCAAAACTTCATACCTCGATAGTGGTGGCATCGGAGCGCCATGGGAGCAAGCCTCTTGCCCCCAAAACCTTGCAGGTTCCCGTCTGTAGGAAATGTTGAAGCACTCGTGTTCAGGGTGACCCGCGGTAATAGTCCGGGTTATTTTTTCAACGAAACAGTTTTTTCTAGTGTCCATCATTTTAGACCTAGCGAATAAATGTATAGAGTGTATGGCATCGATTGTTTACATTTCATATATGCCTTCACGGTGAAGGCGCACTCGATTTAGCTTTTATTGCATTTTAGGGAAACTACATTAATAGTCTGTTGAACTAAATGTTATTATGGCACGTGCTGCAAGCCTTACAACTGCTGAAAAGGTGATAACCATCAAGAAAAGTTCAAAAGATCATCTCTTGCTACCATTGCTACTGTTTTAGGTCGCCAATTTGAGAAAGTCCAAAAGGTTATTGAAGGATGCTTCGCCTAGAAAGCAGCGCTCTGATGAAGGCAAAATGAAGGCTTTGACGACTCGAGATCTGAGAAAAATAAAGCGGCAACTGGTGAATCATCCTGGCTGTACAAGTAAAAGTATTTTTGTAAATACTGGTGTCAAAAATGTGTCAAAATCTGCTAGTAACCGAATTGTTCGTACAAAGGCGATGGTTAAATCTTCCAAAGAAAAAAAAACTCCATTGATTTCAAGGCACATTATGTTGAGACTTCAATAGATAAGGCTTATATGAAGCATGACATGAGGTATGTACTGATCACACACAGGGTGAAAGCTACTCTGGATGGACCTGATGGATGGTCCAAAGGCTGGGTTAGAACTGGAGCCAAGTTACATCTCCGTTTTCGGCAGTATCAAGCTAGAGGGGATGCAATGCTATGGCCTGGAATAAGAGATAATTTTATCGCCTCAGTACCGGTTCCCGATGGTGTTGAAGTCAATTCCACTCATTATTTTAAACTTTCGAGTGAAGGTCTTTGTTCAATTTCAGTTTCAATTTCAATTGCTGCACACTTGCAGGTATAGAAATGTTTAAGTTGAGATGAGATATTCTTATTCTTTTTTATTACTAAATTCACACTTGAGATTATGTTGAACTAAAATCGAAGGTCTGAAAAAACAGGTAATTGTAAGAAAAAACGTTGTGCCTTCAAATATATATAGTTAGCATTGCAATTAGCTATCTAAAAACTTCCATAGAAGAATATTCATGAAAATATCCCACAGTGTTCAATTAAATATTATTTTCAGCAGCGTTGAAAAAATATTTAATCAAGTATTTAAAGTAAATTGAATTAGAATATTCAATTCAACTTAGTTAAAAAGTAAATATTTTAGGCAGACTGGAATATTACCGTGGGGCACAATGTAGATGTGTAGTGTAGAGTGACCGTTGATTATTATGACAGGATTTATGAGAGCGCATTCCTGACTTGATACTCTGTTAATATTTTAAAGTATTCACTGCAGAACTATCCAATTTACCTGAGAAAGTGTGGGTTGGGGCTGCATTCACGACAGGATATGAAATTTTAAAATTAGACCTTAGAAAACTAGAGAAGTCT
>VOMN01090305.1:0-10886 GCA_014899125.1 Orchestia grillus | reverse complement strand
GCTTTCAAAAAAGGGGTACATTTTTTTGGAACACTCTGTATAGGCGATAGTGAGCTTTATAATCCTCGCCCTGTCATTCTTGCGCACACACCGCAGGCAGCAGAATGATATTGAGGTGCGTCACCTAACGCGACCTCTGTTCAGGGTCTCAATATTTCTGAGCTCTTCATCGCTCCCATCATCACAATTATTTTGTTCGAAGTGGAATCAAGTTAAATTACTCGCACAACTTCACCTCCTTTTTAATTAGATTCATATTGAAATACTGTGATATCATATAAAAAACACCGTCTTTTTGAAAGGACAACCATTTAACTTTTTATCATGGATCATTTATTTAGTTCACGGTAAAACTATTTCCACCTTCAGGTAGAAAGTGATTTTATGTTATGGACTACTTTCTACATTTCGGAATGTATTAAAAGGTAACAATAGAGCTCAATTCTGAATAGAGCTAAAAAAAACAAATTCAAAATTGGTTAATAAATTGAATACTTTCAAAGGGAAAGTTTATTTTATTGTTGAGTCACCTTCTATGTACATAGAGAATTTTTTCAGAATGGCTAAGAAATAGAAATTACCCGCGTTTTATCATTGTTGAGCTGAATTGATGAGCTGTTTCAAATATTGTGTGGAATGCCCTTAATTTCTCAGCAACATTAGCTATTTTAGTTCAATCATTGTAGCAAATTTTTTCTGAAGACCCTGGACAATTTTATCTATTTCCGCTAATAGGAAACGAACATCGGTGATCATATCTGCCTACGCTAGAATAAGATGCATCAATTAGTGGTTACAACGAATTCACGTGATCAAAAATGGGAATTTCGAACTGGTAATGAAATTAAAACACAGAACCTAATTACCTCAGCCTAAGTATTCATGAATGAAACATCACCAATGAGTGAATATAAAAGAATTCTTCAGTTTGTAGCACAGTGACATGAACCTCACTTCGTATATTACTGTTTTTTGAATGAAAATAAAAAGAGGGTTTCGAGAGACGCGTGGCACAAAATCGAATGAAGGCGCTCTGATGAGGCCTGAAACCTTTCCACTAATGAAATAGGGGAATTTGACGTGAGTTGATTGCCGGGAACTGAAGGAGAATCAATANTAGCTCTAATTTAAAAGTGTGAGTTGCACTTAAATTGCACTTAACGCTTGCAAGCGACATGACAGGCGGCGAATTTTACTGAATTTGGAATTTAATTCTGAGGGCAGTGAAACGCTTGCTGGGGGATGAAAAGTCTAGTGAATAATAGTTCGAATTTGCAATATCATCCTTTTGGAACCATTTTTTGGGATCTGACTTATTTTTCACCCATTCGTGAAATTTAGCACTGTACAAATCGGGCTGGAAAAATGGGCAATGAATTCATTTCCTCGAGCTGCTGCTGGTCATTATTTGATGGACTTAAAATGTAGGGCTATGAGAATCTGTGAGTGGCATTATAACACTGGACACTCAAGAATGTTGCCACTTCAATTGATCATGATTTGAATTTCGTCTTCTTCTTAAAAAGTGTTGCAGTCCTTGCGATGTATGTGACTTTGCAATAATTGTAATTTGCTTTGATCCTTGTAGCTAAAAGAGTTTTCATTTATATTGTATCGTTTACTTCGGCGCATGAGGGACTACTTAAAAGCATAGAAAGTTCTCGTTAGGAAAGAAAGCTAGTGGAATGATTGAGTCACGTAGATTCGATGCTGCGGTGGAATTTGTAACAAATTTGTCTTTACTTGATATCATTTTTTGCTTATACTTTTTTTCTGAATGAGAACAAATGTTACACTATGAATAAGTTGCAGTGCTTATATACGCTAATCTTGAATACTAGAAATAAAAAACCTCTGAACAAAATTCGCATGGAAGGAGGAGTACTGCTAGCACGTACAGGGCTGCTGAAGGGCACATGCAGGGCTGCTAAGGGGCGACGCAGCCTCCTTTGGGTCGGTCGAGTTCGCCTATAAAATGTACCATCACAGTTAATTAAACTGAGATATTGAGCGCACCAATTAAAACAGTGATCTGATACGTTGAAAGGGGAAGACACAGTTTCGTGTGTGAGTTCTGTTCTATCTCTGCCATTAATACTCAGCTGACAGCCGTGAACAATACCTATTGAGAACCACCGAAACAATGCAGGATTGCTTGAAGTTTACTTTAGTCTCATTCAGCGATATCACTGTGCAGAAATAATTCAGAATATGTTGGCTTCCATTGCAAAAGCAACTCGTCTGAGAAAGCAAAAAATTGAAGTTGGGAAACGCAACGGCGAAGAAAAGTCTTTCTCGCCGGTAAAGAAGCTTTGGAATTTTGTTTTCACCTCACCGCACTGGCAGCTTTTGCTTTTATTTCCGAACTCTTGGAGCTGGAAGGCGCCATACCCTTGTTCTGCTGCAGTGCTTGTTTCTGTACGAATATATCCCAGCAGATAAAATATTTGACGGTATTATTATGCTGTGAAACCGCCAAAAGTTGTATGATTTTTCCGACCGGCCTCAACATTTGGTCTTAGGTTTCTGCCAGTTGCCGCAAACTCGAGGATGCTCGAATGCACTTTCGTGCGCGATGTGGTGCGGTTGCGTGCCCAGAGAAACTTAGCGGCTAGACTTACCCAAGCAGCCGCTAATTACCTGGCACTTCATCGCCGCCTGACGCCATTCCTCGTCATGACTGAGCATCATTGTGGCTTTTCCCTCAAGTTTACCGCGCACATTATTGGTGACATGTGTGCTCGTTGCCATGCTTTCACTGCAAAAAATAAACTACTCAGTTGAATAAGTTTATACGTAGAAAAAGAAATCTTTTGCTTTGAGTTAAGTAAGTGTGTTTAAAAGATTGTCATATAAATGAATGGGAAACTTTTTAAAACTGCCTAAGCAACACAAAAGTTCTACTAGATCATTAGCACTGAGCACTAAATTCCATCACACGTTAGGGGACATAGATGTCCAGCCTTCAAACAATGAGTTTTGGCTCAAAGTGCAGCCTTATATTGTGCTGTATAAGAAGTGGTTCAAGTTATTTCAAATATTTTGCTTGAATAGTCTGCTTGGCGCGTGTTGTCATTTCAGACTCACAACGTGTCCCAATGCCGGGCTTTGACGCAAAAATTAACCCAAAATAAACCAATTGTTGAAAGTATGAAGATTAATCGCGCGCATTAAATTCAACTTAATTAACGAAATAAAGTACGACTATAAGTCGTCCATATAGTCTCTTTACCATTTCAAAAATTTATTATAATTGCAAATGATTAGATGTTGTATTCAGATTTGTTCTATTTTATTCAGTGTTTATTAAAGTTTTTAATCACATTTTGCATTCGTGTCTTTCCGGGATCCTGTTTGCAAAAAAAGTGCTATTGAATGAACCCTAGAAAAAGAGCTACCCCTCAAGAGAAGGCACAATGTGTCGCATGGTTTATTTGAAACAAAATCGAATAAGGAGACAAAGCAAAACTACAGAACTGAATCGCAATGTCCCGCATCGAACAGAGATACGGGGAATTACTGACCAAAGCAAAGGATTACTAATGCCATTGCCACAATTGATGAGCTTATGCTACAGCGATCATGGCAAGATGACACAAGATGGCGACATGGCACAGTCTTGATGTGCATCGTGAAACTAAGGGTGCCCAGGTAGAAGTCCATTTAATTAAGTAAAAACTTTAACAAACGCTGAATACAGTAGAACAAATCTGAATAAAATATCTTATCAGTTGCATTTGTAATCAATTTTAGAAATGGTAAAGGGACTTCATGGACATTATTGGTGACATGTGTCCGCTGCAGTATGTACATTATAAAATTAATACATTACATTACATAAATACATTACATTACATAAAATTAATTCTGCAAAAAGCCGATAGTTTTTATCAATTCATTCAAATTTACAAATCCAACGAGGCACGAGAGAAAAAACCCTTGGTAATAAAACTTGAAGTATTGAAAAACTGACTAAGAATCTGGCCGTAGCTTTTAGAAAATGCATCACAATCCCACTTCTTATTGGTAGCGAAAAAACTTGTCTTTGGAGATTCCTCGCTTCTTTTTCTGATGTTCGGCAGTCAAATATGATCGTCGTGTTCATCGCGAAGTGAGCCTCAATTGAAAAATAACAAAAACACAATTCTTATAAGGCATTTTATTTGAAATTTCTGTACTTGTGAAGACTCTTTCATATCAACAATGTTTGCCGGCCAGGTCTCGCAAACATAGCGACTTCATTTGTCAATGCCAATTTACTTTGGCAGGCGAAATAGAGGAGCTGGAAAAAGAGATGGATGCCTGGGGCTAGTTGATAGATGAAGCCGATTCCATTCATACGCAACGAATGAATTTCTTCGTTGTCCTTTGAAAAATGATTGTAAATATAATGCTCAATTATTTCTTTTCAATGGTCTTCCAGCATTTATCTAACAGTTTCAATGCAAAGCTAAATCTTTCATTGACATAAGTGTTCATTTTCTTTGTAAATTCGAGTCTTCATGCACAGTTCAGGAAAAGATCAAGCAGTAAAAACACATTATTTTCCTTTGAAGACATTTGAGCGCATGTTCAACGAACTTTTTAAATAAACGAAACTTTTGAATGCTTTCATTCATTCAGAAAAAACTGCTAAATTTTAAGTTTCTCCAACTCGTACCTCCATGCTTACATGAAGATACGCTCAGACATTAAATGCCGTAAATTAGAACTGTAGGTTTATAATTAAGAGAATTTTTAACTTGAAGATACCTTGTTTCCCATAATTCTTGTTCAGACATCGAAGAATATATAGTTTTTTGTTCTCTAATCAACTGCACAATATCAATAACTGAGGTGACGGTAGGAAACTTTTTCTGAATTGTGATGAGTTACGTTCAGAAAAATGTCGCACAGAATTCAAGAGTCCTTGTCAAGTTCGCAACTCGAAGATAATTTATACTCGACACGCTCAGTACGTTAACAGCAGGATACCCAACCATTTATATCTCTTTATTTTGCACCTACGTACATGTTCTGCACAGTTGTTCGGAAGTTCTCAATTGTACAAGTGTTTTTTGTCGCTCAATCTATTTCTGTGATTCGGTGGGAATAACCAACTCATTGAAAACTTACTTCTCAAACGGTGAATGGCGGGGGTGAAGTTTCTACAGGTGTTTCTCTGAGTCTAGCTTGGCTCACTCACGTGCTCTGATTTAATGTTTAGAACTTTCGTCGCTGTTTGTCAGAGCCATGTGTTAAAATTATAGCCCATTAGATTATTTTCCCGACGATTTTACATCAATGAGTGCGCTACTGTTACATACACGGAATTAAGAGTACTCTGAGTGAAATAAGTATTTTGTTTCAGTGAACAATGAATATTTGGGCAGTTTACGACCATGCATGGGAACTTATATCTCTTATACGAAAACAAAATATTTTTACGTAAGTACAGTTGTATACTTACGTTTTATTTATAGTCATTCAAACTTTTTTTCAGCATCAAAACTCATCAATCATTCTGATATTTCATTTCTTCCCTACTTTCGTTGCAGTTGTCGTACGCGGACACCCACCCCATGTTTTCTGCAGTCAAGTATCCAAACTTCTTCAGGATGGCGCCGTCAGAGAAGGAATTCAATCAACCTCGTTTGCAGCTATTGCGGCAATACAACTGGACCAGAATTGGCACTCTCTACCAGAACAAACCTCGCCATGCCCTGGTAAGGCTGCAGCGACTGGGGCGAGTGGCAGGCGGGCGCTAGTGGGAGGTGAGGAAAGACGTCGGCCGTTGAGCGGTGCAGCAGCGGGACCATATCGCACACGTGTCGACCAGCGAATACGACTCTTGCTCATGAGAAGGGTGATGGGAAAAATTTAAATTGAATTTATTGGTCTGTAAAGCATCTTATTTACGTGCGATGTACTGCTGAATGCGTGTAAAAAAGTCTACAATCTTTAAACTCTAAATGTGAAGGTTTGTTTAGTACATTGAAATTTTCAGTTCGTTTGGTGCGTAGTCTAAAGATAAATAAAATAACCAGAAAGACGGCATTTATCATATATCAGAGCAGGAGGGATTGGGTGCTTGAAATTTCGTCCAGTAAAATGTTACGCAGGTCTGATCAAGTCCCACTCTAGGTAAATTTGTAAAACTTTAATGAACAAATTCTATTAACATTCATGTTTAAAAATAACAATTTCGTTATGAAGTAAAATTAAAAGGGCAACTACAAACTTGCATCATACGTTTGCAATGCGAAAGGATGGGCACTATTGCGATCATTTTACTCAGATTTAATTCCATGAATATGAATAGACTCTAGAATTCTTAGGTCCTGCCATTATCTAGTTGAGTCCTAAATTGTGATATTCTGCAGCGGTACTGGTACATTTACACTGCAGTGCATGAGAGCAGATGGATGATGGTGATGGACTGGTTAAGATGTTCCATGGATGATGGTGATGGACTGGTTATTAAGATGTTCCATGGATGATGGTGATGGACTGGTTAAGATATTCCCCGTGAAGACACTTCCCAAGTATAGTCCACTACTCTGGCGGGTGAGTAATCTACTCATATAAGTAGAAGTTATGTATGGGGATGCACATTTTACATTCTTAGTACTGAGTACATTTGTTGTACTAAGTTGATTGCTGATTGTACTCAATTAAATTTATTCAGTGAAGAGCTTAACATCCCGAGGCGAAGTTGGTCTTCAAACAGAAGAATCCGAACTCATTGTTAACTTGTTTACCGGAATGACATTGAATTCAAAATCAGGTATCTATGATAATGGAAGTTTTCTGATACCTAATTTAATTTTTCTGTTTTTGAACCAAAACATGAAAAGGTGAAAACGCATTATTTGACAGAAAGAATGCGAAAAATTGATGGCTCACATTTGTTTGTTAGATGTTTATTTACCTGAAAATGAAATAATGAAATAGAATAGCCATTGTGAGAAACTTTGGACCTTGAAACTTCTACTTTCTTATGGAAAATCGGAGAGCTCGAACAAAAACTATAAGCCAAAAATACAAAAGTTTCAATGGCGTTTACTTTGAAGCATCGGGGCAATATCCGACGGAATCTAGTCCATATATGCACGTATGAGTATTTTTTCTATAAACTGAGGTTATAACATCACCATCCAATCTGCTTGACATCCAAGAAAAAAAACTTTGAATAAGTTTCCCCCTCCGTTACAAATTTGTTGTTCTACGTAGTATTTAGAAATTAGAAAATGGGAAAACAAAAGTGTGCGATTGATCTTTGAATAATAAAAAGGTATCATCAACATACTGTTGGCGCACACCAGGACGAAGGAAATCAGGACTGTCGAAATCAGGATTTCAAAACTTCGGTTTACCAGAAAAATGCTTCAAAGGGCTTAGGGCCGAGCTTCTTTCGCATTATGCAGCGATTACTTTTAAAGAAAACACTATTGAAATTCGTCTGGTTCTGATTTATAGAATTGTTTCGAGCTTTCTGATTTTCTGTAAGTGAGTTAAAGTTTCGAAATCCTATTTTTCCCACAATGGCTGTCCTGCTTCATTATTTTATTCTAAAATTAATTTCAACGAAATTTCTGACAAACAAATGTGAACCATCGCCTGTTCGCATTCTTTCTGTCAAATAATTTTTTTTCTCTCCTTATTTGGTTTATGATCAGAAAATATGCAACAAGAATTAAGAAAACTTCAACTATGATTCATATCTGATTCTAAATAATATATCATTCTCGTAAATAAATTTAAAATAAGTTCTGTTTTTTCAGTAGAGAGGTCGTCTTCCCTTCGAAATGCATAGCTCTTAGGTGAATAAATTCAGTCTAGCATGTTGTACATCCTCATGTTGCACATGTAGGTTCTGCCCATAAATTACATTACTCAGAGTAGCGGTGCATGCTTGGGGTAGTTTCCCTACGGGGAACATTTTAACCAGTCCATCACCATCATCCAAACGCTCTCATGCAACGCAATGTTCGAGTACGAGTGTCCCTGAAGGATTTACGGTTTTGGATTCAACTACAAAGCAATAAGCAGGGCCTAAGAATTTTAGAGTCTATTTACATGCACAGAATTAAATCTAACGTAAATGATCTTAACGGCACCCATATCGAACGTATCAATGTGCAGTGCGAGTTAGCAATTTCCCTTTTTAGTTTTGCTGCAAAAACCATTTTAATTTTCAAATTTGAATACTAACATAATTTATTTTATCACGTTTTGCAGACATACTGAAGATTGGACTTGCCCTGAGAAGTTTAATTTTTATACAGGATGAGTTTCTAGGCACACGTCACTTTCCTTTTGGGTAATTTGATAAAGGTTTTCATCCTGGTTCTTTGAATATAAATTCTACAGGGCTCTCGGTTATGGATTTTAAAGGAACTTTGTACCCTCTGAGTCGTGAAACTTCGGTTTCGTACTTCAAATCAAGTCCACAACTTTGAAAATCAAATGTCAGAGTTTGAAATCGATCAAAGGGAGCGACACCTCAGCGCAGGGGTGAGAAGGTCGCAGGGGTTCCGCTGGCCCGCAGTTTGCCTCAATATTTCTGACTCCCCCACTTCAGTTTAGGTAAAAATGCTCATTAATTAAAACAGACTCCCCGGCGTTTGCATGTCTTTGGCTACGGAGCGGTTCAAGTGCATAAGATACTATGAGAATGTTTCAGTATTTACTAAATGGATCATTTCTCTAGAGAATTAAAATATTTAAAAATAAAGAGCAACCAAATTGCTTTCCGTATCGGTTCCTTTGAAATTAAAGTGTAAAATAGTAAAATAGACACGGGGAAATCTCAAGAGGGAAACGAAAAAAGGAATTAATGCAAATGTGAACATTTAAAACAGTTTAAACGTTTGTTTTTTACTGAAAATATGCTTATTATGTTGGTTCCGTTTTTTGACTTCCTATGTTTATTAGTGAGAAACAAAACAGATCCGGTAAAACTAAAAAGGGAGTTAATTAACACTCTCAATGACCTGGCTGCTTCTTCTTTCCCTTCCGTGTAACTTGAGCCGTGCTAGCCCCACTGAAGCGTTAGCAGTCGTAACTCAGATTGACGTGGTTTACTTCCAGTTCCTCCTCCCAATGCTTCTTTTTCTAACGTCCATTGCTGGCCTCGTACGACTGAAAAGAATTCCATTCAGATCTTATTCCTACATCTAACAAGATTCAATTTTCTTTTTCACAGTTTAAAAAAGCGGTCTTCCTCGAAACAACTAGAATTTTAACCTTAACTATTACAAAAACAAAAATAGGGAGTTGGAAATTCGGTCCAATATGTTATTGAGCATTCGTTGCTAAATAAAATGGTTCCATTGTTTGCTTTCACTTTTCAAATGAAAACATTACATTTTCCTTTTCGTCCATGTCTAAAACCTGATGCATATATACGCATCCATCAAAAAATTTTAAAAGTGCATATGACATCATGTTTTTAACAGGCCGTGCCGATGCTATTATAAAAAAAATTAATGTACTTTTCACAGGAGTCGAGCGCTTCGTTATAGACATCTTTTTAAGCAACTTGACTTTCATGTTCATAATCTTCATTCAATGTTATTTCCTTAACAATGGTGCTCTTGCTTGCTTATCCATCGCCCTTAGTTTTCATGAATAATTTCCTGACAGTCGATTGCATTGATTTTCGATCGTTAAGCCTCCACTCGTTTTTAAGAAAGAGGTGTTAATATTTTAGTAGAGGAATAAAAGTATCCTTCGGATCGCCAGATTATTTTTGGCTGCCCGAACACAACTGTGCACTATAACACCGTTCTGATCATTGAACAGTCACTCGGCGACCCAGCGCGAGGGACGGCTACTGGGCATGACACGCCGATGCGTTGTTCTACGCCGCAAGTCAAGCCTCGTGCTTGGTCCTCAGTCACTAATGTTAAAAAAGCTTGAAAGCAATTGTTCCGAGGGCTGATGAAATAAATTTATTGGGTATGATTCAAAGATGTTCTTTGCATCGGTATAGATTTTCAATAAGAGAATAGTAAAATTTGATCGCATGATTTACGGATGTGCTATGGGATTTCCCTGTTCAATACCGTCGGTAAATCTCGCTCCTGAAAAACAGATATCTGTTTAGCAGCGAGACAGAATCAAAGTGAAGTTCCCTATTTTTTCACACGAATAAAAATGTTGAGTACTCAAATGCAATATTTTCCTGAACAGTTGTAAATAAAATATTAAAAAATATTAATCTAATCGTACTATCGATTCTTCGATTACATAGCTAATCATTTCTTTTCATACTTCGTCATTTGTGATTGATACTTTAAGAAAAATTTCATAATTTCACTTACCAAACGAAACAATTTTTGGGAAATACAGTGCTTCTCTCCCGATGTCAGCGAGATACTCACAGGTTTCAGATGAGTATTGTCTAAGAAATCAATCATTTTGAGTATATTATGTAAATGCTACTCAAGTGCATTTCCCCCATTGCATCAGCAATAATCTGCGCTTCGTGTCCGAGACTGGGACATTGTGTTCTCTTTAAATTCCATGACAATGGGAGCCTAGTGAACTAAACGACACTTGTTACTCGAAAAAACTGAAGTGAAATTTTTTAAATTGATATGAAAAAGCCCCTGGGCAAAATGACGACTTCCAAGCCATAAGATTTGCGCAGTTCGTTTTTGCGTAAGTATCTTTCTGCTTGCCTGGTCTGAGTGAGTGTGGCGAACACAAGGCTGCTTCAGAAACTTACATTCATCAATAGTTTGGGCAAGCCACAGGAGTTTGCCTTTCTGTCATCAGTTCTCACTCCCCCGCACAACATAAACGTGGGTTAACTAAGACACAGCTGTTGGTTGCGTTAAATTATACTCTAACTTGAAGCTTGGCCATGCAGATATCAGTCTTTTTTGATTGATGAGGTC
>VOMN01090304.1:0-15636 GCA_014899125.1 Orchestia grillus | reverse complement strand
AATTCAAGCAAAATGCAACGGCAGAAGCCACTTCTAATGAGCTGGTTAGTGGAAATTTCAAATACGTCGCATAAACCCTGTTTTCTCGTAGTTTTGTACCCATCACTTTTGTTTGCCAAATCAGACCCCAACTAAGAGGTATTTTCGAATCTTCGAGCGGCTTCTTTGTGAAGAACATTGAATTTCATCGAATTGGAGGCATTTGAGTCTGATCAGGAGGGAAATCGTTATTTACCTGAAATTCGTTTGATTTTNGGACCAATTTTCATTCGATTATCATGGATTCGTATGAACGTAGTGAATTCAAACAAATTGCAACGGCAAAAGCCAATTTTAAGGCATTGGTTAATGCAACTTGCAAACACGCCGAGTAAACGCCGTTTCCATGTTGTTTGTACCCATGACTGGTGTTTGCCAATTCTGGCCCTAACTGAGAGGTATTTTCGAATCTTTGAGTGGCTTCTCTGTTAAATACATCGAATTTTATCGAATTAGNTATCAATAAAGTAAATATCAGTCATCATAAAATATGTTCATCCTGCTTTTATAAAAACTAAACTTTATTGCAGAGCATCTTAAGGATTCGTATGAACGTAGTGAATTCAAACAAAATGCAACGGCAAAAGCCACTTCTTTAAATTTGCGGATAAATCCTATCTTAAAGTGGGAGTTGGAGGCAAATCCCATTCCTGTAAAATTCAGTGTAAGGGAGAAAAGATTGTGGCTTTTATATCGCAATTTCCAGGCAGGCGTTTCCCATAAAGACGAGCACAGATCCGTTGGTTCAGGGGCAACAATGGCCCCGACAGCGCGTTAAATGTCTTGGAAGAAATATGAGCAGAACTCTTCCCGACGACTGTGGGCTTGAAAAATCCCAGCAAGGCTTGACGCTGGTGTTGGTTGAGTTTTGCCTGCTAGTAAATCTTTAATCGCTGGGGAGATTTCAAAGCTGTGCATTCCAGTCCAGAAGCCGTCCATCGGTGCTTGCTTCCTTTCATTTACAAAAGGCAACGCGCGTTCCGCTTACATACATTCCTGAGTCGCACTATCAGTTTCGAAGAAGAAACCACAATAAAAATAGGAAAATCCGACGATTTCGATAGGCGTGAGTGTGCGTATATTCGAAATAGTGGCGAGGAAGCAAGTTTAGAACGATACTGATAGAATGGGAATTGACCCATCGTGAAGGTAAGATTACGACACCTGGAAATAATAATCTTACGTTCATTGGATTCCCATTGGGTTCCCAAAACGATAACCAGGCAGAAAATTTAACTTTCTTTGAGCTTCATAATGGGTTCCCATTTAAAGAACCATTATTATGTATAGACTTGTTCTGATTTTGATCACCAGTTCGTGCAGGTTTACCACAGTAGGGATAAGTGCGTCAAAAATGAACTCAATTAGAGAGCATTTCATCAGTTTGTTAAAAAGTAATACTGTCTTTCAGGCTATGAAAATTAACGTTAATGATTTTTAATGGTGTATCACATTTGATCTTCCGCCTGTCTAATGAAAACATTACGTATTTTACTAAACTAGTTTCATGAAAACATCGACGTGAGCTAAAAACTAAAATTCATTTTGATGGTGATGAAGATGTAGTTGATTGATTTAGGCTCCCATTTTCTCAAGATAGAATTTTTAGCATAATATCGAGCCGAATATGGGTCATCACCGAAACATTGGAAACAGTTGATCCAGCAGTCCGGCGTTTTCTTGAGAACTCACGTAACAAATAAACGTAACCCATTCGATTTTTTTCCCCTGACAGTGAAGATATGAAAATCAGCCTCTGCTGAGCTTAGAGCGGCGAATATGTGACGGTATGTTGATCTCTGGGTGTCGTTGCTCGCGCAGTACCTCCACACTCTCTCTATGGGCGGGTTTCAACTGGGATAGCAGAACCTTCTGCCAGAATGTTGAAATCGCCTGTTCTAGGATTAGTCGAGGAAGCAATTCAGTTCAGTAGACCAGGGCAAAAATCATTTTTAGAAGGTAATTTCAGAAGTATGGTATGAATTTGAAAAAATTATCTATCCCGAAATGTTAGCAAATAATTATACGGGTTATTCTAGCCTCCAACACAATAGAGAGCAAACGCTGAAGAGGAATTTCATTGTGGTGCACGCTGATATATTTTCTGATGTCCAAGGATAGAATCCCATAGAAAGTGGCAGCAGGAGCGAGCCAAGTGCTCCATTCTTGAGTTTCTGCTGAAGTGTTGTGCCGTCAGACAGCCAGATTATGCTTCGTGATCGCGTCACATCCCAGCGCACCGTCCGCACAGAGACTGAGATCACTGACACAAACATCTGATAAAGTGATGCACATCGTTCAATCTAACTCTGGTACGACTTAACAAACGCATTCATGCTGCTAAGTCTACTTTCATATTGATTAACGTGATATAATACTAGGAATACACCCATACATATGAGTCTGACGGTGGAATAACTATCTACATCTTTTTTTTCGTTCTAT
This sequence comes from Orchestia grillus, assembly GCA_014899125.1. Taxonomy (NCBI): domain Eukaryota; kingdom Metazoa; phylum Arthropoda; class Malacostraca; order Amphipoda; family Talitridae; genus Orchestia; species Orchestia grillus. The sequence goes on along the minus strand of VOMN01090304.1, from coordinate 13,152 downwards.
GCTGAGTATACGGAAACAAAGTAACGTTTATCGTACAACTCTCACAGCGACCATAAGAAAAATCCGTACGATAGCATAATTGGGTTACAGCAAAGTATTAGTGTTGATTTGGGTATATTTACAAACAGGTACATTGCATACGTAAATTAATCCTTAAATGCAACGAAAAAAGTAAAATTGAATGCAGAGTATAAGGGGTAAAATGTATACATTAATATAATATTTTCAACTAAGAAGAAAAGAAGCATGTAATGCTTGTTACTATTCTTGCTACTCATTGAGCATGCATGAAATTTGGATTACAATGGTTCATATCAATACATTCAATACACTAATAATTGAATTCAACGCTAACGCCTGATCTGGACGGCCTGAATCTGGAAATAAACGATCTGGAAACATTGTGGACTTCCCGTTGGGGGGGAAGAGTAGTGGGGAAACATGTAATGAAATCGCTGCAAACCATAGTTTGAATTATGCAGTCATGTATGTTGTTTGTCCTAACGATTTTCCGTCCCAACTTCTGAAGTATGTGTCTTTACAACATACGAGCGTAGCGCTAGTCATCGGCCTACCAATGTTGAGGGGCTCTCCAACGCACTTGCGTTGGGTGAGGTACGCTCCCACTGATAGGATGGCGCTAGCGTTGTGCATGCGTGACACTTCGTTTCAGCCCACGAGATTCATTTCTTCAGACAAACACGGTTCTTTTTCCAAGACATATAGTGTGCGTGGCCATTAGATGACTCTCCACTTGTTTCACCGCAAGAAACGTAATTCAGCGTGTAGCAAAAGCATGTAGGTCACTTCGTTTCATTGCATTACTGCCAGTGTTTTACTCGCTGAACTTCATCCAACGCAAAATCCGTGCATGCTTTTGGTCTTAATCTGATTCTACGTGACCCAGTATGTAGCGTTCAGATAAGTCAGCGATATTGCGAAGAGCTGCAGAGTTTTTGTTGCAGTTTATCCGAGTTCCACTATAATTCTGGTTTACGGGATGCGGCAAGTACATAGATACGCTCAGTAAGCTTCTTAATAGCTTATTTTCTCACTTCTATGCTCAAGTATACTTTTTATGGCTTCTAGCGGTAGCATGAATGCGGTCTTAATAAATAGATAAACATTAGGGGTGTAATAACTTTGCTGTTACGCAGTATAAGTTTTGGCCCAGCAAATTTATCTCGTATTGAATTATGGAGTTGTTCTCTGCTGAACAGATTCTGCAACATAAATGTTCTCTGATAACATATCTCTGCTGCTTTTCCTAATGCTTTCACGCAAATCGAAAGACCAATATTTTCGAGAAGTGACCACGATTTTGTTATGCACATCCTCGCTTCCTGCCTCGATGAAATACCAGTAGGGCCTGGTGCAAGCATTTACATTTTTTTTTAGAAAAAGTTAAAATTTAATCTGAATATTACAACGTACGCCACGCATTTGAAAATTTTTTTTTTACAAATGTACAACACGACTAAGTTTCCCTTTCGTATGCACAAGTGCTCTCCGAGACGCTCTACGGATTGTGCCTCCGCTCGGCTTGGTGTTGATGTTTGGTATCGCGGCCGTTTGACGACTCCCATTATCTGAGCGGCTTCGAAATTCCTCCAAAAAACAAACGATGCTCCTTCGAAAGACTCTCGAAAGTTGTTAGCTTCATATACATTTAGACTTCTTGGATGCCACCCTGGTCAGTCACTCAGCCATCTCATTGGAAACGACTTACAGTTCTCATTTCACCAATCGTAACACCAGTCGAAAACACTAGTAATTAACAAAAAACTCGCGCACTTTGCAAAAATAGACGTGATAATTTTTAATCAGTTGCATTCATTAATTGACGGTTTTCAACGGGTTCGTCGTCTGCACATTCATAAAAAGAAAGAAAACAGTTCTCTGGGCAACAAAGTCAATACATTTTACTTCCAAATCCGACCTTAAGGTCGTTGCGTCATCAAGTATACAAGTATTCTAAGAAGTCTTGCATATGTTTTAACATTCTATAAGTGCAGTGTTCGTATATATTCAAGGCCTAATATCAAATTGAAAATAGTACAAGAAACCGAATCAGATCACAATCTGAGCTCAGTTACAGAATCTCGGCCGGAGTATGTGCATTCGACTGAGTTCCGGAAGGGTAGCCCAATATCAGTAAAGAATTTCCGGGCGACTTGTTACCATTACAATTGGCCTTCAGAGCCTCGCCGCGACATGCGCAGACAATGCCCGCATGCGCGGCCGACTTCCAGTTGAGATTGCGGTCCCAAACAAGAAAACGCGAACGCAATTTTCTTTTGGAAAGATGGTAATTCGGCTCCACGAGATTTGTCGGCTCAAGTAATTTCGATAATACAAAACTGTCCCGCCAAGAAACTCGCATTCATGAATGTTTTCTTAGAGCAGAACTTTTGCTTCACCGAGCCAAAAGCTGCCAAACATCGACGTGCGACCTATTGATTCGGCAAACCAGGCAATCACGATACCAAAATTGATATGAAATAAACTTTTCCTGTCTGAGGAAGTTCCAGCGTGCTCAGTGGAAAGTCTATTGAATGTGATAGAGTACGTCAATGCCTATTCATATGCTATTCAAAAGATACTTATGTAAATAAGCATTGTCCATAAAAGTACATAGTTCTCGAATTCATCATACAAAAACGCCGCTTTATCCAATTTGTGCTCCCTGGAGATTCTAAACTCGCAGTAAAAATCTGAAATTTCGTTTGTACGTCTTGATAGCCAGGTATTCTTCGAACAGAGTTCCAAGCCTTCAACATCCTTCAGTAGTAACATCAACTTTACGCGTTCTGATAGTTTTCGACATCGTATATGTGTAAGTTAGGATTTTAAACCCTAGATAGTACGAAACCCCAGCAAAGGGAGAAACTTCTCTGCGCTGAGGAAGAAATAGGGATTTGACTTTCCAGTATTCGGCCAAATATGGAACACGTCGCGGTACTATACCTGATGGTCACGTTTCCCATGGATAACTTCCTGCTTCACGGACTGTATAATGAAGGTAACAACCTGAAATTTTCTTGTGATGAAATTGTATTCATACTCCTGTTTGCAATATCTAATACGTTGTACGATTGTGGTAATTTAAGTGTAAAACTATTTTGTAAAATCCGAGGACTTGGGTATGAAGAGCGTTAAAATATCTTCATTACTTCGAAGATGCGCCGCTGTTCGGTAGCCACTGTATAAATAGCTCATCACTTGTGGTCTTAAATAATTCAAATTTAGTGGAGATGTGAGCCCACGCTGAGGTTGACGTGTCCTCTCGAGAATGAGTCTCCGGGCTTGAGATACAAACCACACATACTTCGGCAATTATACCAGGCCAAGCGTGAAGCTCATATGCTCTCGTAATTATGCTAGACCAAGAGTATGTAAAAAACATGCTTTTGTAATTGTGGATAATCGGCCTCAAGTCACACATGCGTTTGTGATTATGTTATGCCAGGTGTATAGCACAGGTACTTTTGTGTTACGCAAGGCCAGGAGTAAAGCTAAACAAGCTACCCTCTAACAAGCTGAAAATATGTATCATTCATTTTAAAAGCTTGGAGAATGTTCCGAAAGTATATAGTTAAACTATGGTTTCGTCGCTAGCCGTTTTTATGAGACTGCACATTTAAACTCAAAAGAAAATATTCAAATATCCAGCATTTTCTTAATGTGAGATTGTCGACGAGTGATGAAATACGAGCCTTTGAAAGCAAGTGAGCATGCAACTCCGATGCCGCTGCTCTGCTATCAGAACAACCGTAGCTGTGAGAGCGAGCACGTCGTGAGAAGGCTCTGGAGCTCGGTTGTCATCAGATCTATGTTGGTCAATAATCAGGCACTTGCGAGCCACTCAAAGCTTGTAATACGCTGGCGGCCTGCTTCAATTATTCATCCTCTTATTCTCAAGTTGACGCAACCCGAGCTTGATTACGCCCTTGAATTCTCTTCAAACTTTGCCAAGTTTCCCAGGGCGCATCTGGCTCGATGAGCGTGGCCTGGGCTACTAACTCAAGGAGTACTTCTCTCTATTATGAAAGATTGAAACATTTGAAACACTTATTTATTGGAAGTAAATTTCACCATTTTTCCATTTCGATGAAGTGAGAAATGAGAGATAATAAACCAGGTTTAAGATATCCACTGCTTGCGGGCCCGAGCGAGTTACGCGGCTTCTATGGCCTAGTTGAATTCAATTCAATTGTGAACATAGTTTGAGTGAGTAATAATATTAATGACACTAATAGGCTCGTCATGAAAATAAAACTAAATTCACAGATATTCGTTTTCTACCTAATTGTATTTAAACAGTACTCGGATGCAGGTATGGGATTTTGAGTACGAGGTTTTTGATCTAAACTTAACTCCGATATGCGATATTATTCACAGTTAAAGAACAAAAGAATTGTCAGTGTAGTACTACAAAGTTTCAGAAGACGTCTGCACATAGTTTCAAGTTCCTCTTCACCTGTGGAGGCAGTGATTCACATATACGGTGAATTTTGAGCTTCTATTCATTGTGTACACTTCAAGTAGGGGGAAATTCTCAATCCTGGATCTCTCAATTTACTTTGTAATGCACGAAATGTTCGCCAAAGTAGCGTTCATCAATCACAAATCGGCATCTGGATATCTATTTTTATCCACAAGTAGAACTGAACTATAGGAATTAAGGAATGAAATGAGATTTTTGTAATAGAATTGAGAGTGTCTGGGCAGGCTACTCACTCACATGTCCACTTCGGAGTCCTAAATGATCCACGCGCAGACTATTTCAGAGAAGCTTCCCGCAAAGAGATAACCGTGATTCAATGACCTAAAACGATGAGCATGGCGAACGCTGTTTAGCAGTGAACACCTTCAGCAAATTTGTATGAACCATAATTAAAAGTATAATAACATGAACGAAAAGGCACTATAGACGAAATAATTAACCCTGTGAAGTAACAGAACTAAATTTGAAAGCGACTGCACGAGTGGTATCTATAGAGGAGGCCTAAGTATAGGGGAGTCATGTGACACCCTGAAGAAAGAGTTTGTCCTGCAACTTTAGTAGTATTTCAGAGAGCTAATGAAATCTCAGATAAAGAGATGTCAATAAATTAGATGACCGTAATCAGCGATGACGAAATTTTCTACCAGTATCGGCAGTGCGCAGAAGTTTTGCTGAGCTGCATTTACCCTGAAATGACTTGCTGTCTTTTCGGAAAAATAAAGGACACACTTTTGCTGTGTGTGAAGTGCATGTAAATGCAAAGTACTTCAGTGATGAGGCACGCTGCATGGTATTAAATATTATGGGGCGAAAATTTATTTCAATATTCTCCCAATTCAATTTACATTGATCCAGATGTAAGAGGGCGTTCGAGTACGATCAGGCTCCATATAAGAAGATTACATTGATACTTCAAATGAACTCATGCGTTCAGAATACTAATAGTATTTTCAATTATTTTCCTTATCTGGATGGGGGAATAATGCAGGGATCTCTCATTTCAATTGTGGACCTATTTGAAAGATAGATTTAACACCTCTATTTTCATCTCCCACGTTGAATGCTTGAAATACATTAGAAAAAACTACTTGAACTACAGGAAAAATGATCTGATCTTTATATTGCTAATAATCAGACTGATATCATTCAAATCGGCTTCAAAGGGATTAGCTTTGAATGAATACGTCGTTTACGCTGTTGTGTAATGTGCAATTGAGGAATATTGCTTTGGCTGGACTTAAATTTACTATTATTTCACTGAATCCCTCACCGCATGATCGAACTTTTTCAATTTCCTGTATTTCTACGAAGCTACATTTATTGCGACCAGTCGTATCGTATGATTTTATTTCGTTGTTGACTTCCAACGTGCAAAAAAAGTTTACTTTCAATTAAGCAGTGAGATAGAACACACACCACTTGTGAAACACGTTCCGCATTTCATGAAGTGGAAGGCGCTGTACTGATGTTAATTATTATCAAAATTGATTCATTATGTTTGATAATTTTATTATTAGTAATAATACTTGTATTATGTTCACATACATAACCATTTTGTTTGGAATTTGTTGATAAATTTAACATTTAATTAAAGATAAGACGTAATTATTAGTTAATTAAATACATAATAGAAATGTTGTGATGGGGTAAATATCGGCACTCGCTAATGCCAGCACCTGGTCTGATATCCGTGTCCGCCATTCGCGTGCGGTCTCTCTACCGGCTATTCATAGCTCAAGACTATCCGCGCTCGGATCCACACGTACAGGCATGCGAACGTGCGAATGTTCGAGGCTGCGTGTGTGCGGAGTATCCTTTCCTATTGTTACTTCGTATAAATATTTTTGGAGCTGATAATTTCCCTAAATCAGGGAAAATTTATTTCAACGATGAAAATCTATTCAAGACCGTATTAAGTTTACGTGGTTCAATTAGGTAAATAATGACAATTAAATAAATATGCAGGGAATTATATATGTATGTACATAATTATTCAGCATGGTACATTAGTACGTTCGATATTAATTTTATAAAGACCAGGGTAATTTGTACGTGGACCAAGTTAATTTGCACATGGACGAAATTAGTTTGCTCTAGGATTAAATTAATTTGCATAAGGACCGAATTAACTTGCAAATGGTATAACCATGTCTGGTAGTTCCGCTGGAATAGAAGTGAAGTCTTCCAACACTGTGCGTGTCAGAGATAAGTTGTGTTCCGTTATCGTATGTTCTACAAAGGCGCTCCGGCTGGCAGGCGGCAACTGAGTCGATGGCTACGAGTGCGTAGTTCTTGCCATCTCTCGTAATTATGTTAGGAAGAAATTCAGAGCCTTCTTGCTTTTGGGAGTACTTCTATGATGCGTTGGACCGTTGTAGCAATGGCAATTCTTTTGCGAGGTTGTTAGACATGATTAAGTTCTGACTTGTTCTATAGTATATATGTATAGTGTCAACTCTGAGTTATTGTACAGGGTCACCTGAAGATTTATTATTCCTTTTACGACCCTTTCATCCATTTTGTATGTCTCGCTCATGCAGTTACTGCAGAGTATTTTTTGCACATCCTTATCATCACAAATCATCGAAAATGAATGTAAATAAAATGCTTCATCGAATAGAATACGATATGACAGTACTTCGGTTAAGATAGTTTGATTGAAAACAGGGGATTTCGAAATAAACGATGAGGAACATGCTTCTCACGAAATATTATTTTTGACGGGACGCATTCTATAGCAAACACCATTAGTCGGTAAGTAAGGACGTCTGTATTGGAATAAAATGTACAAATACATATATATTCTTCAGCAACTATGTGTTGCTAAAGAGAAAAAAGTATTAGAAAATAATTGATTCTTAACTAACACGACTACTACTATTTAAGAAATCAATAACCCGCTCAAAGATGAAATATTTCAATCCATATACAAAGTTCTTCGAATTACGTTCGGCTCGCTGCTTGCATTCGACTCGAGCAGCAGGTTTAATCGCCCAAATATTCTCATTCTCACAGCAATGAGCGATACTCAATACCTTCAATTTCATCGATGGCATTTTCGATAGAGATATTGATGATTTCATTGCTCTTCATTTAACAAATTAACAGACATTAAAAAATAAGCGCATCTTCAGTGAAGTTTGAACTGTCGGTCGAACTTACAGCGTCTAAAACTTGTGGAAGCTTCGTAATTACATTTAAGGTAATATTAGGAATTGATTAAAATTACGTGCGTTTACCTGTACAGAGAGACGTCTCAAGTACCCGTGATCTGGGCTGGAGGTACATGTCGTGTGAGCTTACCTGGGGCGATTTGTTGTGACATTAACAAAGGCATTATGTTCAAGTAACATTGCTTACGTATGTACTGTACATATGTAGTTTTTCCGAAACAGATTACGCTCTTTATCAAAATAAGACGTGATCGGGCACAGGTTTGGGTTTTCTCTTCGTGACACAAGAAACAAATGATAGTTCTATTCTATCAAAAAAGGTGAAGGCATTCTTAGGCGTCAAATTTTTTCCTTTCTTCGATCAGAAACAAATGTATCTATGTGCTGTACTTGTTATATAAACTACCAAGGGGATTTTCGAATGTACTATACCATCGTTATTTAAATGTTTTTGGCTCCAATGCGTCTTTCGTACTAAATCTTTCGCTGGCAAAAATATCAGAAGCGCCCGCTAGATTCATACACACATGTGATCATAGTTCTTCTAAATTATCCTGTTAATTTTTATTTAATATTTATAATTTCCTCATATATCAATCCATTGGCCTATAAGATGCAAGTTTTAGTACAGATAGTTTGAAGAACAAGGTAATATGTACGTATCACATCCCCCATGAAGGTTGTTTTAGAACACTGTACCGTTGTCCAGTAGCGGGTTGGACAGTGTTGAGGTGCCCCATCACGCCTGCTGGGCTCTGCACGGGCCTCATGTGGCCATTTGAGCACAGCGACCGAGGCTGCGAATAGTTTCTGTATAGAGAAAATTATCATCAACATGACCAGTTCGAATGGTAAACTTTGAGAAAACTTTGAGGCGCGGCTTGCAATTTTATTTTGAAGTTGTGTTTCTCTTTTGCTTCCAATATTTATTTCTTCTTATGAATTTGCTTTCGTGGCCAAATTTTTGCTTGTGGGCAATATAGTACTGATATCAAATGTTTTTTTCCGAGTTATAAAATTCTGGCAGCGACGTCCAAACAGCCTGATTGAGAAGTTTCGCACTTTGAAGTTATTTTTTGGAACTTGAATTTGAAAATTTTGCTTTTATTTTAGTGTCCACGTTCCATGTACTCGTTCTTCCGCTTGTGAATTCATGAATTCGCTTTTTCAATTCAGTAGTGGACGAAATGAGATGTTATATGTTCAAAACTGAAATTCATATCAATCAAGGGCAGTCGTTATTCAGCATTTTGCCGGTATGATCGAGAGATGACAGCTTCGGTTATCAATAATTATTCCTTGACGACTACCGTTCAATTTTAGGGATGGTGTCGTATGAAAAGATGGCGCACTATGGGAATGATTGATAACTTGAAGAATATCATGAAACTGTATTGAAAAAAATGAAGCCTTAGGTTTATTTAAGTAATTTTAAACTTCAATAGAACACAATGCTAATAGCTTAACTGCTATACGTATAGGTTACTATATGTAACCTATAAAAAATATATGTATAACCTTAAAATTCTCCCCTGAGCATATGGAGTCATATAAGTCAGGTTAGTTTTACCGGAAAAAAACAATTTTAAGGTTCTAATAAATTTTCATGTATGAGATGAAACCCCTGGTGGGGTCTCAACCCCACCAGAGGGGTTGAAAACATCCTTTTTAAAAATCTTGATATATTTAAAAAATTAGAGCTTTCGAGTAAAACGATACTCATCATCAGTATCTGATAAGACGATTAAAAACAAGTTTAAACAAAGGAATATTATGAAAATTTGAAACTAAATGATTTTTAACCTAACAGTCAAAGGTACAGAAGAAGCGGTCTTATTAAGAGAAAGTTTAAACCGATAAATTAAAATGCTCCCCAGTAATTTTAGACTAGATTTTCACAATTGGGCTCAATTTTAAAACTGTCAACGGGAATTGGACGAATATATGCTAAGGAATGCTTTTTCGTACTACTATGCAATGGGTTTGTCACCCTACGTCCGGGCCAGGCACATACCCACTCCTTCGTGCCCAGCAAGGCTGTAGTGAAGTGGCCCACAGTTCCGCCTCAACGAGTAGCCGGCCGCCGACTGCCCGCACGGTGGTAAATCACGCAGCTGTGCAGCAAAGAAGGCATCCTATCACTCCGCCGGAAAAAACTACCGATGCGAAAATGATTGCGGAAGACAATGCGGAGGCGAATATGCGCATAAATTTTTTCAATCAAGCTCTGAAGTTCATGAGAGATTTTTATTCATGAGACTAGTATATACGAGGGTGTGCATTACATCACACTTTTTTTTGGACCGTACCAATGGAAATTCTATCGTTTCGGAGAGATTCACTTTATAGCGAAAGGCCCTCTCGATTACGGCTGTGTATGCTCTCGCTACGACCTGCAAAACTCGAGTGCGGACAGATGACTGACATCCGACAATCGTTTCGCTTGTATTAAAAATTTCCAGCGTTTCGCTCAACAACAAGCCAGCTCGATAGTATGAGTGCTAAAAATGACTGGATTGTCATAATCTGAGCGCCATGAAGCTGTCATGACCCAGGCGCGTCGACCCACTCGAACTGGGGGCATAATGCCAATCAAAGAGCGCAGACATGCATCGATTTGCTACTTTTCATCCTGACTTGCGTGTCCAACGTGGCTTCTGATAGGCCGTAACACTGGGGAGCGGGATACATGCATAATTCATGATAATTTATCATCCTGCATAATGGTTAGCTTGTAACTCAGCCTGATTCATTTCCTCCGATTCAAAAGAGAGTTAGTAAATTTGCAGTAAAAGGGTTCAATGCTTTTGTCGACTTTTTCATCAAAACCTGCAACTATTATGCCAAGTATTAGACAACGGGTATTGCATAAATAGGGAAAACTAACTTCTCTCATAATTACTAGTAGACGCTTTATAAAAGGCACTATTTTACTACAAGGAAGTTAGGAGTTCAAATTTGATATATTAGCTATGTTTGTCAAACTTCAGCAGCTTACGAATTCTGACATAAAATTAACTATTAAATGCGATGCACAGCATAAGTACAGACAAAGACTATGGTTGCCTGAAAAAGAAGAAACCCAACAAACTTCAAAACTGACGGAGATATCTGCAGTTGAACCTCAGTAATATTAGCAGTGATACACGGTAGTATAAATACATGTGTTGTTCGTAGGAAACAATTTCAACAAAGGCTGTAGAAAATATATCTCTACCGCTGCGTTTGTGAGTCAGATGTGTGTAGATAGCTAACATTGCTAAATTGTTAGTAAGTGTTGGAAAATTCTTGAATATTAACACTGTGAAGCTTTAGAGCTATATGTATGTATATATATATAACATATACATATTCCCGGCTCTTACAACTGAATTGGTTTAAATATGGTTGGGCATGACTTGAAATTCTCACGTGGAACTAACCTATTTGCATTTCCAGTTAAGTTGTCTAGGTGTTGAATCAACTATTTGATTCTGAAGCCAAATTCGTGATCACCTGAAAAAAGTTCTAAAGAATTGGATGTTTATAAATTTCAGAAAAAAAGTAATGATTTTGTTACCAACTTGAAACTAATGCTTGAAAGTTCATAGTTGACGATATCCATAAATATGCTAGAAAAATATGAATCTTTTTGTGGCAAAAATCAGACAAAGTAACGGCTGACTTTCAGGAGTGGACAGCTGATGAAGATATTTCATCAGCTCGGATTCGCCTACGCCGGGGTGCCCTCAGCGTATGTGACGGAATTACCGTGAATACAAGGCTTGGCTATCGATATTTTGCGGCTATACAGGTTTGAGCCGCTCAATGATTACGCTAATTCATTCATAGTTTCCTTCAGTCTATTGAATTCCATAAAAATGTCTTTTTTTCAAAAATCGATACAATTTTCTACATTATAACTCAGCGTACATCCATCTTCAGAACTGAATATATGTAACAATCTGCATTTTACTTACGGATTACCATAATCACTTTCAAAACTCCTCTAGCATTTCCCTGAGTCGTGGTTCAGTTCCGAAATAAGTTTCCGGGCAGCGCGGTAGCCCGACACCACCAGTTATGATCCCATCCTGGCCTGGGAGAAAGTTATGGCGACTCAAGTTCAAATCAGAAGACTTCCATTGTCATTAGCGTGAATTTACGTGTAATTCTCAAGAGTTTCTGCATAATTTTCCGACCACCTTGGGCGGTCAGAGCACTCACTTCGGTGGCGTAATATGATAGAAAAGTTTCAAGAAAGTTGTCGAAGTTTCCTCATCTCTACCTGACTTGAATTCCTTCATTAACCACGAGAGATTCAGGGACAGACGTTCAACTGCTTATTCATCGATTATAATTTGTTCATTATTAATCCGTGGAGATTGCTTCCTGGCTGTTACCCTTTATTAAAATTTATCTCACATTTTGCTTACGTACAGTGCAGCATAAATTATGTCCGTAGTATTTCTTGGGGGAGGGGGAATAAATAAAAAATTGTTCAAAAGTAATATGATCAGTTCTTTCAAAACTTCCGCGTAAACATAATATTTTATCGCCAAATTGTTAATAAATTCAAGTACGACATTAGCGTAAATACGAGGTACGATATAACTGTTCCAAATTTGATCTACAAATAGTGCCGATTCAACCAATCCTCATCTTAAGGTGAATAGCGCTGCACTAAATCGTTAACCTGATATTGCGAAGTTTGCCCTAGGAACGCTATTGTCTCCTGAATTTACAGTTAAAGGCGTCTGAAGAACTAATCATTAAAAAACAGTGAAAAATGTACGTTTGCAACAGAACTCATCCTGTGATGGAACAGACATCCAAATTTACGTGGATGATAGAATATTAATTCTTGAACACGTTCGAATAACAGTAAATCAATTATTTCTTCAGAGTTAGCCAGTGGCAATGCGTCATTGATATTCATTCGGAATTCAAAGGGGTTTATGTCTGTACAGATTAGGTGCTATCATCAAGAGACATCCGTTTCGCGTGAGCACAGCTCAAAAATAACTAAATTTCCTTCGGATTTGTGTGGTGCGATGGGCTAAACCAGTGGTGCGACGGGCCAAACCAGTGGTGCGACCTGCTAAACCAGTGGTGCGACCTGCTAAACCGGTGGTGCGACGGGCTAAACCAGTGGTGCGACGGGCTAAACCAGTGGTGCGACCGGCTAAACCAGTGGTACGTCGGGCTAAGCCGGTGGTGCGACGCGCTAAACCAGTGGTGCGACAGGCTAAACCGGTGGTGCGACGGGCTAAACCGGTGGTGCGACGGGTTAAGCCAGTATTGCGACGGGATAAACCAGTGGTGCGACGGGCTAAACCAGTAGGGCAACGGGCTAAACCAGTGTTGCAACGGTCTAAGCCAGTGGTGCGACGGACTAAACCAGTGGTGCGACGGGCTAAACCAGAGGTGCGACGGGCTAAACCAGTGGTGCTGTGGGCTAAACCAGTGGTGCGACAAGCTTAACCAGTGGTG
>VOMN01090303.1:0-18911 GCA_014899125.1 Orchestia grillus | reverse complement strand
CATCGAGGCGGCCACATCGAGGCGGCCACATCGAGGCGGCCACATCGAGACGGCCACATCGAGACGGCCACATCGAGACGGCCACACCTCGCAGTGCTACCCCTGAAATGGTCTCCCACAGCCCCAGGACGGGGGACACTCCTGGGGAAGCGAGGAAACCCTGATTTAAACAAACTCAACTCATTCTTTTAATTACAAATGAATATAGAATGCACATAAATTCAAATCTCAACGCTGCATACACGGGTGGCAGATGAGAAGCGTATTGAATACCTGAACCATATCACGGTATACGTACGAACTTGGCCCTATCTAACAAGTCAAAATTTTGGTAACAGAGAAATGTTTTCGAATAAATTTAAAATAAAATAACATTTTAATTGTTTTAAAGAAATGAGAAATCCATAAACGTGAGAATATTTGGAGAACACCATTTTAGCAATATTCATTTACAATGACTAATCAAGAAATGTAGTCATGAAAAAAATGGGCAGTTAAAGGAGTCCGCTTCACCAAAACATCAGACTAACGCTGAAAATAATATCCCCGCAGACTCCTTCTTCAGTTTCTACCATTGGAACTCGACTTCAAGTTTCCATGTATAATACAAATGAAACAATAATATCAACTAAATCCTCACTATTTTCTGTAGATAAGCTAAATACGTAGCCTAAGGAGACACTGCTAGTAAACCGATATGAATCCTTCTCTGGCAAGGACGAGCCAACTCGTTTTGACGGCGACACCATCGGAGGCATCGCACTATGTCAAAAATAGGATGTCAACACAGCAAGAGAACCGCAAGAGACTTATTCTATTAACAGTTAAAATTAAAGTAAGGGGTAAATTCTATTCATAATTAAAATTAATGTAAAATATTCAAATTAACGCGTCAAATTTTCGATTTTGACAAAGAAGTTAGAAATGAGTTTGCTCGCCTTTCCTTGACCCCTGCCGGCACAAACCGACCATTCTCGAGTGTGCTCATCCACCAGTGAAAAATTCTCAAAATCCCGGGAACATTGCCGGTGTTCGTCAGAACACCTGCCAGGGACGGGGCAAATGGCCGCAAAGTGCGAGTCAATAATGGGAACTTTGGAGCCTTTACCGTGAGTTATTCAAGTCACGAGTTATTCAAGTCACGAGTTATTCAAGTCACGAGTTATTCTAGTCACAAGTTATCCAAGACATTAGTCATCCAAGTTACGAGTCATCCAAGTTACGAGTTATCCAAGTCATGAGTTATCCAAGTCATGAGTTATCCAAATCATGAGTTATCAAAATCATGTATTACCCACTCCCTCAAAATGAGACTTTACGAACTATACGAGCCAGCAAAGTCGGACCATGTCTTGACCGTAAACTTAATAAACGAGTATTTGACAGGTAAGCTGAGTTAGGACATCCTGGTACAAAATGTGATCTTACGCCCGGTTTCGATAGAGAAACGTCTACCTCGAGAAATTCATTAATATTCTATGAAAGTTACATTTTACAAGCAAACGACCTTAATGAGCGCGATGTATAATTTGCAAAGAAGTTTCATGGCTACAAAAAATTCGGGTTTACCCTCCAGCAGCAGATAAGTTACCCTAAAAACTACATGAAGCGATGAAGACAGTGTTCAGTTAATGAAGGAATTATTTATGCTCAGCCGAGGACTAGTGTCGAATCCGTCCCTACGAGACCAACATTTATGCTTCCAGACAAGGATTTAAAGCACAGAATTTTTTGTGCCTCCAAAAACATATCCCAGTAAATTACAAAGGAGAAAAGTTGGACCAATCGAGATCGGTCGTAAAAGAAGAGCTGCCAAGGGATGGTTATCTCGAGAGCTGCGCTGGAAATCATTCAAGTAAATATAAAATATCGGACGCCCGGAGGAGAAGGGTACGCACACCACGATTTCTATGCGTACGTAGATCACTTCCGTAAGTAGAACCACCACCGCTAGTTGATAATTACAGAGCATTTGAACACGGCAGTAAATTTCGCAGAAAAACTCGTCATAAAACCAGGCCGATCGAGCGACCCCGCCCGGTGCTCTCAATTACAGGCAGGGGTAGGAGCGTCCGAAGTGGCCTCCCGGGGGCATCATCAGGAAGCGAGCCCCCACCCCAACAGTGGCAAAAAATTCTATTTCCATACGCGCGAATAAGTCATGCAGGCAAATCCAAATTTCGCGCTGCTCAAGGTACTCGCAATTGACCCCTCATTTGGTTCCAGTGATGCAGCCAATACCTGCCCGACCATGTACACTATGATCTCAACTTACCTTTAGAAAGTATCTATAGGCCAATAACCCCGAAGACCACCGATATCGTCAATCCTCCAATATAATAAGCTCAATCTTAGGTAATTAGGTCACTCGAATATCAGATTTTATCATTCTGAGCTCGTATTGACGTGCGAACACATTCTTTTACGTCTCTTGGTCAAGTTCTTTGAGGATTTAAAGGTTCAGTTATTTGAAAAGTAACCACAGGATTCCAACCAAAAGAAAATTAACCCTAGAATGATCTTACTTTTGGTCTCTCTATCCCGTAGTTTGCTTTCCATTTTTTATACGGATTCAAGACCAAGAATCTCCCCTTCAGGTACCTTTAGGATTAGTGATTAGTGTTCCCATTGTATGGTTAATTCGCACAACTCTTAATTTCTCCAAGGACCAAAGGACACCTAAGCCAACAATGTGACCGCAGCCGACCTCAACCCACCGCAAAACTACGGACACGTGAACAATTATATAAGACACTCATTTCTCCTCGGCGACTCTACAATGTAGTCGAGCCAAATGGGGCCTCATTAGCGCGCTAACCAGTCCGGTGATCACTCAATCGTCTCGTAGGGTTTAGTAATAAAATATACTGAATTTTATTTCTGGAGGCCACTCGAGAACTCACCGTGGTGCATCCTGGATATACGACCATAAAACTATTTGATGCGAGAATAATTTTTCGTGAAACTACGTCAACGTCGTTGAGGTAGGAACACTACGCACATACGCTCAAGCGTCAAGATTTGATGTACCGTAGTTGCGGTGGTGTAGAATGCAGCACTTCAGGGGACGCGGACTAGGTCGCGTCGGAAGAGTACGAGTATGAGTAGTAGTAGTGAAAGCCGCGCTTCAGTAACTCAAGACTATCTCGCGTCGAAGAGAAGGGACTATTTAGTATGGACTGCTGAGAACGGGAAATCTATGCAAAAGGTGTTTTCAGACACATCATCCCCTGTGCATAAAAAGAGTAAGTTAAAATGAAAAGGAAGAAAAGACGAAGAAGAGATAACTAAGAAGGCGTGAAAATCGAAGGAAGTAATTTTGGCACGAAAGACGGAAGTCCCGAAGGCCCATCTATGGCTGAAGTAACCGCCAGTCCCCATACCACGCGACAGCCGAACTATAACCAACTATTACCTATCTAACCCTGTGACCTATCCTACGCGAAGGGTCTGTATTCGATTTAAGTACTACACGAAAACGCCCAAGAGGAAACGCTCCGCTAACGTTTTTAAAAAAAGCTTGACTAAACTTTCATTACGAAGTCAAATACGTGAAACCTGACAACTTGGCCCCCAGTTTCAAAACTCGAGACTTTCGAAAAGATGGTTTCTCCGGCGTGCTTCTGGCTGCACCAACAACACAGCCCGAAAAAGACACTCGCTTAGTCCCAAAACTGACGAAAAAGAACCGCCCAAAACAGCACGTCTCAAGCAAAACGTTCGCCAGATCTCCAGAAGCGATAAGAATTTTTTTTAGTTACGAATAAACACGCAATCCCAGACACCGATAAATCAGATGAACGCTAGGAAATTACTCCAGAAGACAACAGTGTTCCTGCCATTCCTCGCCTCGTTAGTAGGACTGCGGGTAGATGATACCAGTGATAGAACCACACCTTTCGTCATATTTCTCTGCAACGCTATTTAGTTCAGCTTTGGAACCACGGTTCATTTACAATGGCTAAATAAAAAGCGGCGTAACTGAGTTTTGGACTAAATACGGTCGACTTTGCCCAAGTTGGCTTCTCCTTGACGAATTGAATAATGAAAGCGACTCCACTAAATGGTGATTTACTTGTTGCCTTAAAAATAAATATGTCCTCGATGGTAAGCCCCTTATGAACGGTATTCGCCTTTTTTTCAAAGCGTTTGAATGTGTCTCAGAGAAGCAAGAGAGCTACGAAGATATAAGACTTCTATCAAGAGCGTCCAATTTGGAGTAGGAGTTACTTCTGCGTTTTGGAGTTTGAAGGCCTGTTTCCATGAATGCATCTCTCTCAACACTAAATAACGCTTCGCAATTACTTTATTTTCCAATTCTTGCGCACATCCGTCGAGGAGCGGTTCACAACTCAGGGACACGTTGCCATCTTGAAGACATTCAATTCAAATTGAGCCCTCTTTGTGGAACACCCTACACATACATGATGCACCTCACTTCTTGAGAAGCGAAAATAGACCTTGGTACCAACCCACTGACTTGCTTCGTACCAACCCACTGACTTGCTTCGTACCAACCCACTGACTTGCTTCGTACCAACCCACTGACTTGCTTCTTACCAACCACTGACTTGCTTCTTACCAACCACTGACTTGCTTCTTACCAACCACTGACTTGATACCGACCCATTGACTTGCTTGGTACCAACCACTGACTTGGTACCAACCACTGATTTGGTACCAACTTCTGATTTGGTACCAACTACTGATTTGGTACCAACTACTGATTTAGTACCAACGACTGACTTGTTACTTCAAGCGTCAGTTCGTCCTGCGTTCCCGTGCCTACAAGTGAATCAGAAACGTTCTGGCCACTGTATCATTAAGTAATTTATGCAAAACCGAGCGTGCAATTGCTCGGTTACCTTGCTTATTGAAATAGCGAAGATCAGCGCAATCAATCGACGTCATTTAAAAGTTACAGGGTGAGCCAGGAAAGGCATACACTTCCCGTTAGTAGAGCAACTAACAAATACTAACGCTAGACATTTGACGTAATACTTGTCTTTAAAAAAAGTTCTTGGAAACTCAGCTGATAATGCGTACACGTCATGTCAATTCCCTAATATTTTACTAATGATATTAATATTCATCATTCATTCACCAGGTTAGCGTGAAGTGTATGATATAAAGACCCCACAAGATGTAGGACACACCACAATCGAGCTAGGTTCAGTCATGTACGCCACGACACATCATCCAGCATCGAGTACATCACAACGGCACCCAAGCTGCCTTTTCAACATTAAAATTCAATGTTTTCTCACAAGAAACTCTCGCAACGACGAAATAGCGAAGAATTTAAACACATCCAACACAGTATCTTGGGGTACAAGTAAAACTGAACGAACAATTCTACTTCTGGTAGAAAACGATTTAATTTTTCACTTCACTGTTAATAAAGTCCTACTCTGCACATCAAATCTCCGCCTAAGTGGGTGGAATACAAATAAATGAATCCAAAAACGGATGCATGCAGTATTGTTCCTCATGGAGCCGTTGATAAAAATGACGCTGAAATTGCCAGGCTGTCTAGTATAACCCTCGCCGTACACCTATCAGCAAGCTGGCAGAAGAACAGTCGAACCTCTCATTAACACGTTGGCCGCGATTTCTCCATACAGGTAAAATTGCATGTCGACAAATATCTCCGATGCGAATGTAAAAATGAAGGATTTTGTTTTCACAAATTTGGTTATCCTATTCATTTTCCTTCTAATCTAAATTAGCTCATTCGAGTAATAAACACAAATTTTATGAAAACTTTAAAATTTGTATTCATATATGTTAGTGCTTTCGTTACGTTAGATTAGATGATTGCGGGTATACCAATATGGCGCACATTGCGGCAACGTGTTATCGGACTAATTAGCGGGATAGCTTGACAGTTCGCGTGCACATTTCGCACGTAACAACCATGCACTTTCGTACCGGACATTCTGGGCGCTGCAACATGTTTTCAGACGGCCCGATTTGGCCTGGCGCCTCCGATATCCTTATTATGCGGTGGCCAGAGATGAGAGGTTCGCCTAACACCTCACTCAGCAAGCTAATAAGTGAGTTGTGCGGCGCGTGGTTTGGCTAGATTGCGATGTTTACGCGCTCGATTTGCGATCAGCGAAGCACGTGATCAAGATTTACCGTCCGAGTTACGTAAGGTCTCGTCCAGGTCCACCCATACCTGAGGCAAGGAGCGGCGCTTCAACACGTTACGGCGCTTCAACACGTTACGGCGCTTCAACAAGTTACGGCGCTTCAACACGTTTCCCTTGCTGGACGCACTCATACGTCACGCGTCATTGTGGAACGTTTGGCGCCCATAGAGAGCTTATTAAGTTGCATTGCCGTCATCAGTTCTTTCCGCTGACGCATGTAATACATAATAACTATGTTGAATTATCTTCAGCGCTTTCCTTTGGCGCATGTAATACATAATAGCTATGTTGAATTATCTTTAGCGCTTGCCGCTGGCGCACATGTCCCTCCCAGGGCATTTCGCTATGTTTAGCTCACGTGTCATTTAGTTTTGTTCATCTGATAAGATGAGCTCTTACTACTAGTGCACACATGCGTCTTCGATCCTTACGTATACACTACCATTTCGCCCAATTTAGGAAACCAATATAAGGTGAAAAATCACACTTCACTATCACGAGAAAAAAATGTTAATCAACAAAAACAAATATTGTGGAGTGGAACAACAAAACTGACTTGCATGGTGACAGCGAATGTGTTAAAGGAGTTCCGGGGCAATTGAAGCCATAACTGTACTCCAGATAATATTTTTCGCCGCCCTTTATCTCAAACAAACCACCCAAAATCCTAAACAAAGCACCCTCAATCCTAAACAAAGCACCCTCAATCCTAAACAAAGCACCATCAATCCTAAACAAAGCACCCTCAATCCTAAACAAACCACCCTCAATCGTAGACAAAACACCATCAATCCTAGACAAACCGCTCTCCATTTTGACGCGGCGTAGAAACTTCCCCATCCTTCAATTTTTCAAAAATACTCAGCATGTGAGGTGATCGTCCTCCTCGAGTTGAAAATCAACTAATTAAATTCGTTCCGGTCGTCGCCGAGTTTTTTCTTTCTACAGCAAAATACGCCGTTGCGTGTCGCTGATCCTGCGCTAAAGGCCAAACTCTTTTTTTTTTCTGCAGAAATATCTCGATTGAACAGCAACTACGGTACGCATAACTGTGACGCTCCTTCTATATAAGGTGTAAATAGGCGACGAGGACCTAGGTAGTCCAGTTATGTTCCTCCGGCAAATAGGGCCAGAATTTTAAGATATGCTTAGTACGTTGTAGAACGCGTGGTGGTAGATCAATCAACGATACACTTTTTTCCGAAGTCGTCAAAATACAAAAAAAGAATAAAACTGCCCAGCTTTCATCCTAAAACGCCCGAAGGAGCTCCACTTAGCTCTGAATACAGGGCACGGATAAGGACACAAAAAACCAGGCACCTAACAGCCCCGGACCACCGTGGAATGTCGACGTAGACGTCGACGCGAGAATTGGATCATGTGCGCCGCGTAGAGAGACTCCAGAGAAACGGGGCGACGGATCCTATAACTAGAAATTGGAGTAAGTAAGGATTGTGAGTAAGGATTGAAGGTTATTTCAATTACTGAATGGGTGGAAGAAACTAATCCCGACAAATGATACAAGCAAGACCTTGATTTCAACTGAGAATTGAGGGTAAGAAATGTATTCCAACTAACCAAGATAAAAAAGGTTTTCTGCACTGCAAGAAAAAAAGTCGCGCATCTGTTTTCATACCTTGCATCGTCGCCACCGCGCAGGTATCTGGAGGAAGAGTAATTCTTCGGGCCTGTTTTTGCTGCGCTGGACTGGGGCCCGCGTACCATTTCAGTAACAAAATGAAGTCACATGATTTTTTGCAAGGTCACCTTTCAATGAACTTTTTTCTGATGATAATGACGGAGTGTTTCAGTACGACGAAACTCGCATTCACAGGGCCAAAGTTCTCCGAGATTGACTTTCATGGCTCGAAGGATCATTAACGCGCTGGGATTGCCCCCACTATCTCCAAATCTGAACCCCATTGGAAATATAGGATGAGCTCGAGAGGAACCTGAAAGGCTAGGTAGCCACTTCCTTCAACATTGAAAACTTTCGGAAAAAGGTAACTCTGTTGTTAAAATTAGAGCTACAAAAGATCCAGAAACCTCTATTTTTATTTCTTGACGAGGCAGTGTACAAAGTCCACCTAATAACATTTCACGACAGGTGGAATCGCTACTAACAAATGCTTGCTACTAACCTTAAAGTGAAAAAATGTTATAGTAATTCAATAACATAACTGGGTAAAATAATTGGTCATACAAACAAAGTAATCAAAACTACGTAATCAAATGGGCAGGTGCGCTTTCGATTGCAAATAATTGGAGCCGTAAAACTAAGTGAGGGCGTTGTCTAAATATTCACAAGCAGCAGAGGTTTCATCAAAACAACAAAATCGGAAACACTGAGTTCAATATTTTTTCCAATTATTTTCCCTTGGTCTTGAAACAGATACGCAACTATTTCCCAAACACACACCAGCATGTTGAACACCCACCAGAACAAAAATCTCATTTTTCAACGGGAAATTATTTGCAGCAATGACGCCCGGTGATCTCAAGCAAAATACGCGTCCCTCCCTACATCCACAGATTTGAGGCCTGTTGACATCCGTCCCTCTCAGAAGTAGCAAATTTCTTCCTCAGCCTAGACAAAACACAGACAAGGTAGCACTGTAAATTGAATAACGATCAGGCACCATTTCTGGCTCGAGCGCGCCAAGCAGCTCCGAGAAATGCGCGTCGCAAGTCCGCTACCTTAGCAGGCAACTTCTGGAGAAATGTTTTTTTTTGAGCTACGCCCAATTGGGAGTTGAAGCGAAGAGCAAATTCTCAAATGGCAAAGTTTGAACGGTTTAGATAAAAACTCTCTTTTTTCTTTCAGGGGAAATTTGAGATCCTCGTCTCCCACATCTGAAGCTTCATAAGAAATACGAAAGTGCACAATTTTTTAAAGCAGATTCACCGGAGTCGAACGCTACGGAAGACAATAAAACTGGTGGCGTTGTCCCACGACGACGCGCGCACTTTGCCATCCATCGAAGCAAGCTTCAACTTGGAATCGCACATAACAAAAGAATTCGTTAGTCTGACTTTCTTTAGAACGCGAATTAAAAGAGCGGATCGTTTAACTCGCACGCCAAAATGACCACACTGCGAGTCGTAAGAGAAGAGCAGAAAAACGGGACCCATTTCAGTGGTCTAGGTCCACGCCCCAATGCACACCTCCAAATGTCAAACAAACTTTCGACGCGACATAAAGCCATAATTGATGCACAACTGCAGAGCGCAGAAGTTCATGAAAAAAGGCTAAGGCTTTTAAGTATGCGTGCACGCAGTTTAGGGGACGTGTAATATCAATTAGGCAGAGTGATACGACGGAACGGACGGTGATCATGTTGGGCTTGTTACCTACACAGCTAATTGCATTCTACACATGAGTTACTCCGAGCGTTTAATTAAAAAGGAGTGGCATTAGCATAGCGAAGTAGCTCCCTACAACAAGCACACACCGCGACGAAACATCAATCGGCGGTGCCACGTTGAAATGTTCCTGCTATTGGCAAAAATCTTTATTAACAAAGAGGATATTTTACACTGATAGCCCATAGTGCCATTTTACGGTCGAGGGTTAATAAACCGACAGAAAGATCTGCACTGCATCATACATCGTGAATACATCGTGTATTTTTAATTCATCATAAATACATCATGTATTTTTATCATATCTTGAATACACGTGAGCTGTCAAAGGACAGTTGTCTACATTCACGAGTTGAAAAATTGAGCCATTTTTGGGGATTGCATTTGAATGAAAGTTTTATTCGGAAGTGCAAAAAGAGCCGACACCCACAATTGACCAATAACTCTGAATTCCGTTTTGAAAAAGTGAAGAAAATTAAGAACGTGCAATAATCGGCAATATTACAGCAAGTACCTCTCGCTCCACGGAATATCGAGAAAAATACCTAGATGCAAAGAAATACCAAGTTGCAAGAAAACTAAAATACACCAATAACCAAAATGAAAATCACCCAAGAAAACTGTTTTCGCTTCAAGCGCTCATTATAACTCAGAATTTTTATCAGAAGCCGTTTCCACAGAGTTCACGAAGAGACACAACCGTCAGAGAACACTCAACTACCGCCGATCCTAAAAGCTGAAGGCGTTTCGTTTATACACAAAATATAAAATGATCCAAGCTCCCCACACCCGTCCAGTGCTCCCCAGCTCCCATCCTTCCGTCACCGTTACCGCAAATAACACAGAAAATTATAACAAGAGCACACGAAATCTTCAAAGCCTTTTTTCGTTATTAATCATTGATGTGCTGTAAACTGGATGCCGTCATTTCAGTATAGGTTGCCCTAGAAGCCTTGTAGCTTATTCGGGCCCACATGTGGTATATATCCTGATCCCGGTTCTTCGTCATTTCTCATTTGATTGTAAACCTGTATCTGATGTAAATTATTTGTGGTAAATAAATGTTCACAAATGTTTACAACGTAACGCTTCCGCCGCTCTGCATTTTATGTGAGCCGACGAAATTTAACTCGTGAGAAAAGGTATTTCACCTCTTCCAAACCAAAATTATTAGTGGTGATTTTCATCAATTTTTTCACGTATCAATGGAAATGCCAGGAGTGCACAAGACTAAAGCCTGGTAACGAGTTGTGTACACGTAAATCAATCTAGCTATGGTACCTACGTAAGATGGAAATGAAATACAATATTGCATGTATATGAACATAGAATAGTGTACCAATACACAATACTGCCATACATTAGCGACATACAATACTATACCAATGCACTATTAATATACATTATATATCAATAGCCCGGATGATCAACAACAATATGGATAATGAAGAGAAATCAATTCACAAATTTTGACAGGTACACATACGCATCTTAGAAGAGGCAAGAACCAATCTCTCGCACAAGTCTTCCTCCATCTACTGGCGCTAATACGAGTTCTACCGGTGCAATAGTGGCGCTAATACGAGTTCTACCGGTGCAATAGTGGCGCTAATACGAGTTGTACCGGCGCAATAGCGGCGCTAATACGAGTTCTACCAGCGCAATAGTGGCGCTAATACGAGTTCTACCAGCGCAATAGTGGCGCTAATACGAGTGCTACCGGTGCAATAGTGGCGCTAATACGAAGATTTGTGTCAACAGCCTCTTCCCCACGCTTACTAATTACCGCCGTGCCCATTTCTGGAGCTCGCCTTTAATTTAATCCAATATTTCGAAGCTGCGCCTATCACAAGGCGGGTACTTGAGAAGGCGGGTACTTGAGAAGGCGGGTACTTGAGAAGGCGGGTACTTGAGAAGGCGGGTACTTGAGAAGGATCTACAGATCTTCGACCCACACTCGCCGGAGAACAACTCGGAGTCGCTGCCGTCACCAGCTGGGGATCCACGCAAACGTTTTCAGTTGATGTGCTGAGTTAGAAAACGAGGCGCGGGACGGGTCAATGTCTCTATCATTGAGATTTTACTCCCTGCAATGTGGATCATGGGCGGCCCTAATGAATAGATATCATTGAGATTTTACTCCCTGCAAGGTGGATCACGGGCGGCCCTAGCGAATGGATATCATTGAGATTTTACTCCCTGCAATATGGATCACGGGCGGCCCTAATGAATAGATATCATTGAGATTTTACTCCCTGTAATATGGATCACGGGTGGCCCTAATAAATAAGGATCATTAAGAATGACCGAAGCAGGACCGAAGCAGATGGGAGTTCCATGAATACAAATATTTTTTAGAAACCAGAAGCCTCTGCGATAAGTATTCTAGCACATACATTGACACGTAGTTGTATCTACGTTAATATATTTTACATATATGTAAGTTCTATCTATAGGTAAAGATAATTTCAAGTTTCTATATTTTGCCACGCGCTTGAGAGTTCGAAGTTGAACGCACTATGCCATTGTTACGTAACTATGCTACTGTTGGGAATACTACTTATTTACGTATTTTTATTTGTGTGATTTGTTCTAAAATTTATCCCCTGTACACTTATATCTTATACAGCCAAGTTTGCTATCTTTTTTTACGGTCATCTTTGGCGGGCGGCCATTTTATCTCTTCAGCAGTTTCCAACATGGAATGCTGTCGGCCGTAGAAATTCAAGCTATGAAATTCTGAAAATTATAACGTCAATGAGCAGAACACCTCACCCTATTTTGAACAGAAAGAAGACGTTCACTATGAGGAACCCACTCGGACCCACGCTGGCAAACGTCTTCTTAATTAAGCCACGATGAAAATTGTGTTCCGACATTGAAGGCTATGCAAGTCGGTGTTACTTCTCACACGTCTCCACCCTGTATACATGATACAGCGCACATGGCATACCACATCCGCCGAGCAGAATTATTTCCGATGATTCTAGAAGCGGATTTCGTCTTGTCGAATAACTTCGAGCGTGTCGAACACAGGAGAGATGAACAAATGACTGCGCGTAGCGTGTTATTATACAGTGTATTTTACAACCCGTCACTGTTATCTGTCCCACCCGTTGCTCACAATCTTCTATCCATTTTACACCGTAGGCCATAAGATTTACGACCACGGCAATGCATTGTACAAGTTGCGGCAATAATCCAACACATTCACCGATTTAATAGAAGTCAAGTGGGATGAAGAATGAACATACGTACTTTCATTTACAAAACGTACAATCCCATCCAATTCTGTTCTACATAGTCCGCTTCAGGTTGAACATACACCTGTTCATTCTGTCGCACATTCCGCTTGTTGTAAACCAACAAGCGTGGCGAATCATGTTGGCGCACCCCGTATACGGTGGTCTCGAAACCGCAGCAAGGAGCATCGAACGAGGAGCATCGTCCGATCCCGATTGAGCAAGAAGCGCTACAGCAGGGGAGAACAGCCCCCAAATGCCAGGGGTGAGGCCTAAAATGAAACAAACACCGAGGCACGCATAAATTAAACGGAACTTGAACGCCGCACAGAACAGTTAGGTTTTAGTGTAGCACTGTGCAGGGCAGAGCGTGGCGGGTGAGCTCTACATGTCGGCCGACCGGACGGACGGTAGCGACTTCAACCCTGTCCGCTCCCGTGCGACTCTCGCATGGATTTGCAACCCTTTGTCTCGTGAATTTCGTATGTTACCTAACATAGAAAATATCTTCACAGGAATTTATTTTGAATTATTTATAACATGATACCTGATATTTGATCTCCCTCAATGAAAGCACGATTGGTACTGAAGGAAGATGTTGCTACTTGCCAGTAACACGGACGGAACATATTCATACTCATAATGTTTGATTTAGACACGCTTATTAAGTGTAACATATAGGGTACGCTACGAGAGAAAGGGTCAAGTTTGACTTGACTTCAACGCTGGAACGGTAACCTTGAGTTTCTCACACTCCGTAGTTTGCCTTCCATTTCCTCTCAATGGAATTGAAACTAAGAATATCTTCTTCACTCAACCTCTGATTTAGGGGTAATATTCCAGGGTTAACCCTATTCGTCCTGGAGTGGCAGTTAAGTCTCACTTACATTCAATTGTTACATTACTTTGACCTTTCCTCTCATGATTTTTTTTTTTTCACTTGAACCCAAAAAACATTGCGACAAAAATGCAAGCGGTATCTCATCTCCATCTAAGAAAACAATGGTAGAACTGAAGGAAGATGTTGTTCACTGGCTAGTATCACGGGAGGAACATATTCCATACTCATACTGTTTGATTTAAACACGATTAAATGGAGGGTATCGTATATGACACGACATGAGAGGTTAACCCCTCCACATATACCTTAGAGACTTTAAGCCACACGTTGATTTAATAAGCTAAGAACACGTATATTACTTCGACATTGCACCAATGGGCTTACGTTTACCTTTCACCATCTGGTAAAGACTGTGACACGTAAAACACCTGTTACAGCTAACCCATGTTCGATAGCCCTCAAACTCTGAGTATTTCATTGTTTTCACAATTAAGTCACACGCCCATCAAAAATCACATCCTATACTTCGAAATGTTTGGCATCTTCAGGCAAAGAATGAGTCGAACGTTGAACCCCTTAACGAACCATCCCGAGAAGGACGGCGGGGCATTCACACGGTCCGTGTAATCGACAGTGACCGTGTGAATGCAATAGCCACGACCACCAATATAATCGGGACAATATGTTAAGAAATTTAAACACTAAAACACGTAGTAAAATTAATGGAGAGATGACGGTGAACAGAAACAAACATAAAAATGAAGCCCATGCTGTGATCACAACATGGCAGACAACGAGATGCAAAATGTACAAACACAGAAGGCGAACAGCCACGAGCAAGAGTCGTCAGCTAGAAAGCAGAGCGCACTCTAGAGGGAGAGCACAATATCCTCCTCAGGAGTTACGTCAGCGGAGCAAGATTTCTACAGTGAAAGCTGTAGAAATAACTTCACCGGAGTAGATGCCAACTAAAGGGGCTCAGACGAGACCAAAATGAGGTCGAGGACCGCACTGGACATAACAAACTCTAGTATCCTGCGCGCGCACAGAGCCCAGGGCTCATGGTTCTCGACCAGCGGTCTCTGGAGCCAACTCGGGCCGCAGTCAAAAGTCGACCTCGCGAGTGGAGGTCTGAAACCCTCTCAGAGCAATGCATATATTTGCAGGAATGCTTGTTACTTGCATTGAGGTAGGTCACGTCTCACACAGTGAGGTTGGTCATGGCTTGTATGCAGGTAATAGCGGTCGTGACCCATATAGTCACACCTGCCAATGACTCCCTCTTTCAACCGCCGCACGAGCCAGCAACAAGAAGCGTCAGAAGCCGCACTCGGCGTAGCCCTGTAACCCCGAGTCCCCAATCGACATCGGCCTCCACGCAGCCGAGGGAGCGGTCGCTCTACGGCCGGCCGGTTTGGGGGCCTCCACCTGAGGCGAACTGGAGCTATGTACAACGGCGTGCGTCTCAGAGTCTCTCCAACTACAACAATGTCGTAGAGTTTCCTTCGTGGGATAAGCCCGGGCTACGCCCTTCAAGTCACTGTTGTGACAAATTTCCCGTCGAGAAAATAGAATTTTCCACCGAAACGAGAGTACTTGTGAAGTTTCTCCGTGCTTCTACACACACGGTAACTAGACCGGCCTCGGTCTGACCCGCTTCGACATGGTAACTAGACTGCCGTTGCCCCCCTGGGTCACTGCTGAGTTATGTGAAGTGAGAAGTGAAGTTCACTGGACAACGTACATAGGGCACGTTCATATTTACCACTTGATAGAATCGTTTAATGTAATTGAAATTCTCCGTATTTTCAGTAGGCATGACGGTTCATGGGGGAAGGGGAAATATCTGACGAGCAAAATGGATTTCAGTGCTGCTGGTGTGCACAACAAACACTACTATTATTACCGAGTGTTTCACCGACTATAAACTTCAATATTAAATATTAGCAGTGCTCAGTTTACAGCTGTGTTGTAATATGCAGAAGTTGTATCAAATTTAGATTTCCTAAGATCGTAAAACCAAGATGGATTTAGAATTGTCGTAAGTTATACTTTGAATATCGCAATTAAGATACGAGCATTTCATGTTTTTGAATCCCTTTCATTTGGTAAGCTCCAGTATGTAAAAGTATTACCTTTTCTACCTCGTGTTTTGAGAGAACACGATGCCCGTTTGTCATCGGAAGTCTTTCTTTCAACTTTATGTTCCGACTCGCAGATGCGCCCCGCCAAAAATAGCGAGACAAATAATGTTAATTTCTTAAGATACCCTCTTATTTACGGTAACTTTGACATGAAATATGGTTATTTTCAGTATTACTGCTATGGACTGATTTCTCTGACAGTCTCGCTATTAGTTTAGGAATCCGGACCCGGGAATTTCCTCCTGCCTAAATCCTTAAAAGCGTGACAGAGAGACGGAAGCCACAGACAAGCAAGTACCACTGGGATATTATTATATAGTGAGTTTTATCACAAAGAATTAGTCAGGTACGTCCTTAATTTAAATTACAATTATTACCACTGCTTTACGCGAACTGAACGATCGCCCAGCCATTTAAAAATTTCAATTTAAAATTTCAGCGCTATTTGTACATTTCATTTAAGGTTTTAGTTGAAATGACGATTTGCAACACGCAGTACAACTTATTTCTGTATACACATGTTTTTTTCGTCATCGTTACAATGGATCGTCTCAAAAGTTCGCTAATCACCTAAACTTCATTTGTCATTTAAAGGAGGGAAAAAACTAGAGCAAAAATGTTTGCTGAAACTAAGATTTTAATACTCCTCACAAGTTTTATCTTTTTCAAATACATGTTCCCAGCCTCATGATTGGTGAGGACAGACGGTGAGAAATTCCAGCCAAGCGTTCGCTTCAATTATTATTCACCTCTTCGCAGAGATAAAAATCAAGATCTCTCTGAGTAAAAAAAAAAGAAAAAAAGGACCAAAGCGCCTCCGGACAGCGAGAGCTTGCATGGGAAAATATGTTGAGGTGGTACGACCACCTGGCCGAAATGCGCCAAGAGAAATCCCTTTATTTTAAAGTTCCTTTTCCTTTTTTCTGCACGCAGTTATCCCAAGTCATTACCCAAGGCGCAACAGCGGGCACCCATTTAACACATTCGCCGCAACCCACGTGAAGTGGTGCACAGCTGTAGTGTAGATACGGTCATGTCCACGCCCTAGTTTTCTGGTCAGCATATGTTAAAGGGCGAGGCAAGACGATCGGACACAATCGTTGCTTCAATGACAAAATTAAAAAAATAATGCACGGAATTACTTTCGTTCTCTCAATACTCAAACATCGCAATTTTCTTTGCGTTGCGTTTCCAGTTGAAAAAATATTTTTTTTTTATTTGGCTTTTATTGGAGTATCAAATGTGTCGGACCACATTGCCGGTGTGCGAATGCGTCGAGCTCCGCAGTGTGACCAGGAGGCGGGCCCCGGCAAAACGATTTCTTGGCGGTACCCTCCACTCGAGAAAACAGATCTAAAACGCGATAACTTCGATAGATCAACGAGAGAAAACTATTTAATTGGGATATTATTCATGCAGAAAATTATCATGTCCAGGTTTTGAAAATTCGATGTTCTTCGTGTAAGAGCGCTGCAGGAATCCAGTTCTCACGGCAGTCCGTTCTCTCTTTTACAGCGATTTGTTGATGACCAAAAAACTGGTAGGTCGTACTCCAGAGAACATGTTCAGTCAACATATGAAATAAAGAACATTACGAGAACTTCAAATTCGTGGTACTTAGAAGCGCAAATCGATTACACCGCAAAAGTTAGCCCCGACATCGTATAACTTGTGTGGTTACAAACGTCTGTCAGGTTGAGCAAACTTTTTTTCTTCATCCTTTGGGACCGAATGCCTTTAACTGTGACACACCTGCAAAAGAGTACAAAGAATTCGATTTTTTTCATGTCACTGCGAAACGAGTCAAACAGGGAGAACCGATGCAAGTACTACTTTATTTTTTTCCCCTTGACAAGATAGAATCGATAAAAAGTCATAAATTCTTCAAGTATACTCGAAAACAGCCACTAGCGAGCGGAGTTGCTGATGGGTCCACAGAAATTTTAAAGCAGGCTCAAGAAATTCAGGCCCGATACTCCTTAATATCCAGAAAAATCCTTACCCAGAAAAATCCTTACCCAGAAAAAGTCCTTGAGGCTTAGAAAAAGTAGCACCATAAACTTTAACCAAAACACACTCTCTCTTAGGCTTGATTAAATTAAAATTAATCATAGAATTTGTATAAGAATTGGGGAGTTGGAATAGATGCAACACAAAACTTAGGAAATGTATGGAGAAGTGCTTGAGAAACTTGTCAAGTTCGAATACTGAACAGCAAAATTACGAGCACATTGGTACATACAAAAAATGAAACGAAATAGGGTTACTCTCCTCAGTAGCCATTCAACGCACTAGCATGATTTTAAACACACGAAGGAAATCTTTGAACGCGAAAAAAGTAAAGAATCAATTTGCAACCCATCGAAAATAGCATCAGCCCTTTAAATCTCATGAAAGAGCGATTTTTAAAAACAGGATAAAAAAGAACCTAAAATTTCTGAAATACTTGCAGGATTTCGAATAACCGACGAGCAACAGAATCCTGAGACCTACACTAGTTTTATTTTAATAATTTTTTCAAGGAGATATTATTCAGGTGCGGAGGCTGTTCATTACAGTACCAGAGAGTACTGGTCCAACTGGCCGGATTTCTGGATGGAAGGATGCCTCGAGTTGGGGGAGATCTGTCACGGTAACCTCTTCCCTTTAGGTATCCCCTAAGGGCACTATATCAAACAAAACTGGTACGTCTCAAAACTTCATAGAAGCTTAGTTTTTAAACATCCTTTCGGTATAATAGGAGTGGATGAGAATTTTTTTTGGTCCCCTCACTTACAATCACCCGCACACAAAGCGGCGGCACCCCAGTGTGGCCGGGGCGTGAAGGCCGAAACATCTCCAAGAAAGTACTCTGAGGTGTCCGTAGACGAAACCTTCATCGGATAATTTAAAATGTGTCCACGAGCAAACCACGCCGTGTTCAGAGTTAGGTTGAGCTGCGAATCTGAAGCTACGACTCTGATCCAAACTAACCGCCCAGATTTATGAGCCCAGACTGCTTGCTGCACAATTCCGGGCACCCGTGCACCACATCTTCTTCGCTCTCAAACTCGCCCTTTCTTCGTACGATAAAGGGGTGACCTGAATGGTTGAGCAAACGTACGTTTCTCACAGACAAACAAAAATGGGTCTTTACGTATTATCGGGAGGACTTTTGATTTTTACT
>VOMN01090302.1:0-16348 GCA_014899125.1 Orchestia grillus | reverse complement strand
TGCTGTGCCACTCAACACCCCTGCTGTGCCACTCAACACCCTTGCTGTGCCACTCAACACTACATTCACAGTTCAAATCTATTTTTTTCACTTTCCCCCGTGGACAGTCAACCATTCGGCCGCGATATCGACGCCTAGTCGTCCAAAAATGTCATTCATTGTACATAGATGTAATAAAGTGAGACTCCCACGTGTGCTGCAGGTTCCGGGAGACGTTCGAACTGTTCTTCGAGAAGGCAGACGGGGAGGTGTCGCTGCAGGAGACCTCCCTCGAGATGATGCTCAAGTGCTACAAAACGGTGTCGGAAATATTCACCTTCGAGGTCTCCAAGTACGCCCTCGAGGACTTCTTCAGAGACTTCAATGAGTTCATCGCACTGTACAAGGTGGGGACCGAGGTCTTGTGTTGCTCCTGAGGTCTTGTGTTGCTCCTGAGGACTTGTGTTGCACCTGAGGACTTGTGTTGCTCTTGAGGACTTGTGTTGCACCTGAGGACTTGTGTTGCTCCTGAGGACTTGTGTTGCTCCTGAGGTCTTGTGTTGCACCTGAGGACTTGTGTTGCACCTGAGGACTTGTGTTGCACCTGAAGACTTGTTCGTGTCTGGAGTGGCGGCCATTTGTTCGTGTCCGGAGTGGAGGCCATTTGTTCGTGTCTGGAGTGGAGGCCATTTGTTCGTGTCTGGAGTGATGATCATGTCATAGTCATTTCAACGATCTCCTGGTCTAATACCTCTTTGTCTATTATCATTTTATGTCCGATTTTCAAACGTTTTATTCATATTCATCGTATATTTCTGTTTATGTACGATTCCTTCACACACGCGTGATCAGAGAGTGCTGACGTGCGTGATTTGTGTGCAGCGCTGCAAGGACGAACTTGTGCGGCGTGAGGAGAAGCGTCGTCGTGACGAAGAAGCACAGGCTCGAGCTGAGCAAGAACGAGCTGACCGAGCTGACCGCGACACCCGCCAGCGCGCGCTGCAGGACGTCACCAACGACCACACCAACACCGAGGTCATGGACCAGCTCGTGCAGCTCATCAACACGGGACAAGTCTTTGACGTGATGGGGCGGCGCAGACGGCAGCCCAAAAGTGCAGGTGCGTCTTGAGGCAGGGCTTGGGTGGTGAGCAGGGCAGCCCTAAAGTGCAGGTGCGTCTTGAGGCAGGGCTTGAGTGGAGAGCAGGGCAGCCCAGAAGTGCAGGTGTGTCTTGAGCCAGGGCTTGGGTGGAGAGCAGGGCAGCCCAAAGGTGCAGGTGCGTCTTGAGGCAGGGCTTGAGTGGAGAGCAGGGCAGCCCAAAGGTGCAGGGGGTCTTGAGGCAGGGCTTGGGTGGAGAGCAGGGCAGCCCTAAAAGAAGCTCACTGCGCGAAATAGGTTTATATTGATCCATATTAACAGTGTCCTCGTTTGACGACAGGCGAGGAAAATTAAAAATATGCACAATAGATGACTGTCAATACAGGAATTTTGGTGGAGCGTCGTCATCGATGGCACTCAGGTCAGCAGTTGTTCAGGTCTGCCTTGTGCGAGAAGCGATCTAAAGTCATAAAACACTCCGCTGAAATGGCCAACGAAAGTCTTGCGGGTTCGGGTGGGTTAATTCGCACATTTGTGCTAATGATGTATAGCGAGTCATAGGAACTGGAGTAATTGAGGTGTGGTGCTTTTCTCTATAGTGAGGGCTTGCATTTTTCATAATTTTTTTGTATATGCCTACACTCTATGGATGATAACCAAACCTATTTGCCGTGTGTAACCTACACGAGAAGTTTCTCAGGTCCTATGCAGACAGGACATATCCCATAGGTCACGCCTCATTCTGTAGGTCAGTGGGGCCGCTGTTATCTCATGTAACACCCCGTAGGTCAGTGGGGCCGCTGTTATCTCATGGAACACCCCTTANTCTCATGGATCACCCCGTAGGTCAGTGGGGCCGCTGTCACTATCCCCTGTGCTAAGGACATCTCTTGTATCGTCACTTCTTATCAGGGGGCGTTCGACAGGCGATAGGGTTTTAGGTGAGTTAGGTTTGTTTAGCGTATGCTATGGTGACTGGGGTCCCTAAGGAGGCACTCTGTTTATTACCTCTCTGATAAGCTCTCTGGACGTCTATCTTTCATGCCCACTTTGCTTCTCTCGATTTTATACCTTGTTCGCTATTTTTTTTCTTTTTCTTCCTCGTCATTCTTCACTTGCCATTTCGATGCGCGGGGATCTGTGTGGGAACACACCTATTGCATAGATTTCCCGTTCTCTACAGTCCCTCCTAAACAGTTCCTTCTCTTCGGTCCCCTAGAGTCGCGAATCGTGCGACGGAGACCTTCGAGACTTTGACTGCGCTTCCCCATTCAGGAAAAATTTCATGTTGACGAATTTCTCCCATGTGAATGTAGTAAAAAATAAGGATATTGTTTTCACTAATTTGGTTATCCTATTAATTTTCTTTCTAATCAGAACTAGCTTATTCGATTGATAAACACCAATTTGACGAAAACTTGAAAATTTGTTTTCATACATAATAGGGCTTTGGTTGGATTAGGTTAGATGATCGCGTGTACCATACATAACCCACTTCGTGGTAAAAGTGTCAAGTCACTAAAACTCGATACCCTAAACTAAGTAGTGATCTATGATGTGAACTAATTAATACTGCATGACCTGAACACAATAACGATGTGTGGTGTGTGTGTGCAGCTGAGCGCCGTGCTGAGCAGCTCAACAGGTCTCGGTCCCGCACCGGCCTCGCCTCCTCCTCCCCCACCTCCAAAGTGTCAGTACTAAATTAAGTTGAATTAAATGTGTGAGTTGAATTATATTGAATTAAGGCGAATAGAATCAAAGTTCCTCCACCTCCAAAGTGTCAGTACTAAATTAAGTTACATTCAATTTGTGAATTGAATTAAGTCAAATAGAATCAAAGTTCCTCCTCCCCGACCTCCAAAGTGTCAGGACTTAATGACAGCGATTGCTACAGGATTGTTGTACGGCTGATGGGCTTCAAATTTTGAATCGTGTGACATGAGTTAGGATGATGCTGTTATTGGTCTTGTGCCTGACCTTGGTCAATGTACAATTTTTATTTCTTG
Organism: Orchestia grillus; assembly: GCA_014899125.1. Lineage (NCBI taxonomy): Eukaryota > Metazoa > Arthropoda > Malacostraca > Amphipoda > Talitridae > Orchestia > Orchestia grillus. The sequence continues at coordinate 13,262 of VOMN01090302.1, read as the reverse complement.
CTCTTGCGGTCATGGTACAGTGTTCTTGGTCAGGTCACACTCGTCAGTTACTTGCAATCATTGATGACGTCACTGATGTCGCTCACGTCACAATTTATGACGTCCCTGATGTCGCTCACGTCACAATTTGTGACGTCACCGATGTCGCTCACGTCACAATTTATGACGTCACCGATGTCGCTCACGTCACAGTTTGTGACGTCACCGATGTCGCCCACGTTCTAATTTGTGACGTCACCGATGTCGCTCACGTCACAATTTGGGACGTCACTAACGTGTGCGCCGCCTGCAGGACGGCCGGCGGGGGAGACACCCTAGACGGGCTGCTGCTGGGGGCGGACGAGAACAACGCGCTGCCCCGCAAGTCCCGCCCGCGGGAGCGCAGGGCCCCTGGCCTCCCCACGGGGCTCGAGTCCCGCGAGCGCTACTTTGAGGCCCCGGACCAGGAGGGGCCCTCCAATGGACCCGATGCTCAGGATGCCCTCCTGCAGAGACTGCGTGACNTGAGGGGTTAGACGTCCCTCCCCCTGCTGTGAGGGGTTAGACGTCCCTCTCCTGCTGTGGGGGAAGGGGAATAGACATTCCCCGCTGTATGGGGTAGGTATCCGCCTGTACCCAGTGACCCCAACGCAGTTTGTCGAATTCTGCAGGTTCACGGAGACAAGTTTTCAATGCCTAATTTATGTGCGATTTCCTGAGCAGGAATTCTTTTTTTAAGCTTAGCGTGAGAGATGCTGCAATTTGTAATAATTCTTAATTATTAATTACGACGGTTCGCCGACAATTGGTGTGAAGGAAAATGTTGTGCGCAGCTGTGCAATTCGAGAAATTTCTTCGCAATTTCTGTCCAATGTGCGTGTGTATGTGAGGGAGTCGCGTGTTCCATGTACCTCATGCCATCTGATTGTGGCTCATGCCGTCTGACTGTGGCTCATGCCGTCTGACTGTGGCTCATGCCATCCGACTGTGGCTCATGCCATCCGACTGTGGCTCATGCCATCCGACTGTGGCTCATGCCATCTGCCTGGCTCATGCCACCTGACTGCGGCTCGCCTCTACGAGTGGGATGCCCCCGAGGAAGAGCTGATCATTGCTGCAGTCGTTTCCGTAGCTCTGAGATGAGGCAAAAAGATGGTGGTTCCCAACCCTACTCCCCTGACCCTCCCGAGCTGGAATCATTCGCTTCCAGGAAGGCGAGCCCGTGACGTTCATTTAAACTGTGCAGTTTTAATATTTTTCTAGCCTTACGTTAAGGAATCCATGTTGGACGTAAAGGTGAACTTCTCTTCGTTGCTGCGATAGAAAGAATCTGTGTTGTTGCTGGTCCCACGTGGGGATCAAAGGCCCACGTGGGGGTCAAAGAGCCACGTGGGGGTCAAAGAGCCACGTGGGGGTCAAAGAGCCACGTGGGGGTCAAAGAGCCACGTGGGGGTCAAAGAGCCACGTGGGGGTCAAAGAGCCACGTGGGGGTCAAAGAGCCACGTGGGGGTCAAAGAGCCACGTGGGGGTCAAAGAGCCACGTGGGGGTCAAAGAGCCACGTGGGGGTCAAAGAGCCACGTGGGGGTCAAAGAGCCACGTGGGGGTCAAAGAGCCACGTGGGGGTCAAAGAGCCACGTGGGGGTCAAAGAGCCACGTGGGGGTCAAAGAGCCACGTGGGGGCTAAGGGGAAGGTGGATCAAAGGCCTACGTGGTGTACGACACATCCACGTGGGGGACCACAGGTCCACGTGGTGTACGACACATCCACGTGGGGGACCAGAGGAACAATTTCCTGACGGCCGTCGCGCGTGATGCGGACCGACAAAGACGTTCTTTGTTACTGAGAAACACGTAAATAATAAAGATGTCAAGGCTGTACATATTACATACATATAGATGATATTAGATGCGATGAGCTGTTTTTTATATTTAAGTGAATACTTCTTTGCCTTGACGGAACACGTTTTTATCTATGCAAGCAATCGCGTAAGTTGGAGATAAGTTTGAGGTGTATTTTCTCAATACTGTCTGCGTTTTTTTACGAATTTGGGGCCTTTGGTATGAGTGTGTGTGTGTGTGTGTGCGTGTACGACTTCAGTTTTCATCACGCGCATGTGTTGTGCGTGTTTCGTTCATGTGTATTATGTGAGCGTGCATTTTATGCTCGTGTGTGATGTTAGCGGAACGAAAGCGAGTCCCAACACCTTCAGGCGTGAGCGGTGTTCTGTCTACCTGGAGGAGGGGGGGGGCAGCATCGAGACCTGACGCGCACGGACGTATTCTCTAAGGCGAGCGAGGCATCCACGCCTGTCCCGTCTCCCGTCCTGCCAACCGCGTCCTTGATGGGACAGGTTCCTGCCAACCGCATTCTGGATGGGACAGGTTCCTGCCAACCGCCTTCTTGATGGGACAGGTTCCTGCTGTACGACACCAGCTGCGTCAGGCTAAGTCTATTCCAGTTCGAGTCGAAGAGCAGAAAGAAGCGTTTAAGACTTGCGCCGATGTTTAATTTAGTGCCAAAATTATGGCCTCTGTAAAGGCTCATTCGTTAGCAGCTCGTACGCCGCCGGGACGCGATGAGGGTTCGTAGACTCTGCAGCTGCAGGCGCTAGCGAGGGAGTGTCGAGCGGCCTGTGGTGCTCTGTTCTGTCCAGTCTTCCTGGTGGAGGCACCGCCGCCTCCTGCTCCGAAAATGGAGTTCGAAGTTCGTGAAGTGTCCCTGAAGTGTACCCTTCTTCCACACCTTCCTTCTCTGAGCGAGATGAGGGAGGGGTGCTTTAAGCCCTGCTCTGAAAATGTGGTTTCTGAAATGTGCACCTCTCTCTCTCTTCTACCCCCTTCCATGACCAGTATCCTGCAGCCTCATGTTTAACCATTGCCGAGCCATCCTTGTAATTGAACCTGCAGGAAGAATTTGCCTCTTGAACTGAAAATATATCTGAACTTCAAAATGAAGCGGAGTCACACCGTTAGAATCGCATCAAATGCGGCAACGGCTGTCAAACTCCAAATATGTCGTAATTACGGCGCTTTTTGGAGAGCCCAGTTGTGTGCAGTGGCCAGGACGTCAGTCAGCTTGCGAAAGTGGCGCTAGACGTTGAAGGTCGGCCGATGCAGGGCCAGTACCCCGCCAGTGACCCTCGAGTGTTCAGTTACTATTTACTTGAGGCGTCCTTCTCCTCTTTCTCCTCCTACTGCGGCTGCTGCTCACTGTCGTTTGTCTGTTGCGTTGGTGTTCCAGAAGGACAACGCATTTTTCGTGCGGTGTTGCCGCTGGTGGGTTGTCTTACCTGCGGAATAACAGCGTCGAGCCCAGAAACGTGTTGGTCTGTCCCTGCCCAAATTATTTCCTTATTTCATAGGTGACTGATAATATTTGTATATTTTTCGTGAAGGTACAATGAGTGTACAATAAACCAAGCCGGTAGGGCCATATTTCTTGTAAAAACCTGCGCTGTTGTTTTAACAGGCACACAGCACGTGTGACGGCAGTTACAATGTTGAGTGTGCTGAGTCTCGCTGCGTGCGGCAGCAAAGTGCTCGCCCTCGACCGCTGAAAAGGACGTGACGGTCGTGTTTCATCAGGGTACTGCATAATATTTGTGAAACGCTAAGTGCAGCCTTATTCCAGATATACGTAAGGCTGCAAGTAGCTTCTCGTACAAAGGGAAATGCAGCCTTATCGCTACAATAATTTGGTGTTTAAAGGGTTCACTTCGGAGCGATGTGGCTCTAGTCCCACTGCACTAACAAACTATGATACCACCACTTCTACTACTACTATTACTACTAAAGGGTTCATTGGACCCCTCAGCACGATTCCAACTTGCACTTACTTTAAAGTAGGAGCTCAACCGTCCAATCTTGTGTGTCAATCTCCTAGGGGCGTAAATTTGTGTAAAAGCTTCTGTTTTGCATGTCGAGATCATATTCTCGATTATTCTCTTGGATGAATCGGACCCGTCGTGAATTCATTACACGTATTAGTTTCGTATCCTTGGATTTCTTGAGCGTAATTCGAGATACCGATCCAAGCCGCACTGGTGTGCCGTCTCTTTGCTGCGTTGTTTGCAGTGCTTGTGTTCTCAGGTCAGCAGGCTGCTGAAGTGGCCTGTTCCACGCAGCAGGTTGACGATAGCGGGGCGCGACGTCGATATTCTCTCACTACGAGCGACGAAACTAGGCACAGGTCCTTCAAAATTCGGGTCGATTTAACTGCTCATCATTATTTAGTAGCTGTGTTCGTTTATTTTGTGGTATGTTAGAGCTACACCTGCGATATCTAAGCTCTAGGATACGAAAAGAGCGTTGGTGATTTGGGGCTCATTGGTGGTGCACAAGCGCAGCACAAAAAACAACTAAAAAGATGGACGAAACGTACAAGATTTTAAAATTTTCAGAATTGGTGTTTTTCTGCATGTGCTCACTTGTGAGGTCGTCGGGTTTCTTCTTCTCGAGCGGCCGTGCCCAGTCAAGTGTGTTGAGCGACGTCATGTGATGCATAACGGACTTGAAGCGTTATATTTATTCTTTGTGCTATGCAATCTTTTCTTTTATCTTCGTAAGGCTTTTTTTTTTTGTTTGTTTTGAACCCAAAGGCTGGACGTGATGACTGCTTCAACTTGAATTTATGCTGGAAATATGTAAATTATTGCTTGAGTATTGAAAAACTTTTCTGTTCCATGACTTTTTCTGTTGGCTTTAGGCCTAGAGGCGCCGGTGCTTCCCAACTTCCCCTCTAACGTGCAGCATTGTGGACGTTATTTTTGACGTTCTCTTCCAACTGCTGTGACGAAGACTTTTATAATTGCGATTTTTTATTTGTTATTGAGCTATGGAGCGTCGCTGCCAGTCTAGTGTTTTCGCCGCCCTGCCGATAATCCACTATCTTGGGCGGCGGTATCTGCGCTTGTGCGGCCAAAATTAGACTATTGTACATGGATGGTCCGACAAAATGTTATAGGGCTGTGACTTGGAGAAACGTGAACCAGTTTAGATAATATATATATATACATGCGTTTTACATTGTGCCTTAAACTTTGCATTGTACCTTCAATTGTGATGCAGAAATTTCGCCTATGCATTTCCATATATTTGTTACGAATGATTTCTTCCATTATCCTTTTTTGCCGAACGTTTCGATGCTCCTACTGCTTTCTGCTTGGAGCCGATGGAATTACTGGCATCGAATTCCACGCAATCCTTTACGTAACACACCTGGCTCCTTGTGAAATTGCTCCTGCTGCTGTACACCGCACCAGCTGTGCTCGAGTACGCACAGCGCACCAACTGTGCCCACGCACGCGTACAGCACCAGCTGAGCTCACGCACGCGTACAGCACCAGCTGAGCTCACGCACGCGTACAGCACCAACTGTGCCCACGCACGCGTACAGCACCAACTGTGCCCACGCACGCGTACAGCACCAGCTGTGCTGCATGTCAAGTACGTCCACCGCACCAGCTGTTCCCAGTAGCTCGAGGTGAAGGAACAGACGAAGGCTGCATGTAGGCACGAGACACACAATCGGACGCACGTTTTCCTTCACATGGGCGACCAAACACAAGAGAAGGCACCAGCTGTGTACTAACACAGCAAACACAAGAGAAGGCACCAGCTGTGTACTAACACAGCACAATCGTACGCGGTACACAAACAGGCGTGCGGACTAGCATACGAAGGCACTCTATATCATTTCAGGTCAATTTCTGTATTATGAATTCGCTAATAAATAATCACACGAACTCAACATTGGGAAACATTCACTGTTTATCGGTCTCAGCAGCTGCATGGAGACTTGGCTTCCACCCCTCAATGGATGGAGTTTATTCCCCAATAAATTTTATTTACTTTGGTGCGAACTAGTCGTCAGGTCAGTTAAAATATATAAAATTCGAAGGAAAAAATATCTCATTGAAATAAATCATTCCGTGATGGGTAGGCACGGATAGATATCGTGAGGTACCGAAAATTAAATTTAAAAAATTGTTTTGCCGACTTTTACATTTCAAGCATCCGTTATTTCATTAGAAAAGCGCCGGGACACCACTCATATATTCAGTGCATCTATTATCATTTCCTTCGGTTACCATTGTTCTTATTCGGCGTTATTACCATAGAGCGTGCAAGAAATATCACGCTGTGCATTAATGGTTGACGACGGCCCTCCGTAGCGGGGACATGGGCGCGTCTCACGCGCTATTGTTTCTTTATGTTCAAGTGCATGCGAGTGAAAAATAACATGAAGGAGATACTGTAACAAAGACTTCACGCGTCACAATCGTTACCGGGTGTTGAAAAATGAATTAAAGTAATGCTGAAGTGTTGCGTAGATTACATTTACAAGCGACTCAAGGGGCGCACCAGGGCGTTAAGGAGGTGGTGGGGCACAAATAAACAACTCTCAGTACATAAAACAACAAAACAATACATCACGCAATACGTTCTGATTTGATTCTTCGATCTGATTCTCTACGCGGGATAAATTTCCTGTCGACAAATGTCTCTCTTGTGAATTCAAAATGAGTTTTTTTCACATATTTGGTTATCCTACTAATTTTCCTTCTAATCTGAACTAGGATTGTGTTCGAGTTATGAACACACATTTCATGAAAACTTACAAATTTCAATTCATATATGTTAGTGCTTTGATTACGTTAGGTTAGATTAGATGATCGCGTGTACCATATATGGCGCACGTCGGAGTGTAAGCGTCAAAGGTGCTAGTGCAAATTCTCTTCGAGAACACAATCTCCAGCTCACTTGGAAGCAACCGAAGTTGGAGCACAAGTTCGAGCTGCAGCTCAGTGTGAGGTCTAAGTCGAGGCCTGAGTTGCTAGCATTCTCAAGTTTGAGGTGGAGGATGACGGTAAATTTGAACGATTAAATGAAATTATCAAATTTAAAAAAAAGGACGCTAACGTGACATACTGAAATGCAGAAAATTTAAAGTAGTATACCAAAAACTTTAAATGCCTGGGAAAATTATACAACAAGACGTGAAAATTTAAAACAGAACAAGATTCTCAATGAAATTCCCAGATTAAAAAAGCCAAATTCTGCTACCGGAGCACTAGGACCTATTGTCTTCGTCCACCAATGCTCCATGGATTTTGAACTCCATTACCAAGAGGAGGTCTAGATCACGATCAGTCCCAAGGATTGAATGTGATCATTCAACGCCGCCAGAGGGCCATGGAGTTCTGTGCCACGAGAGTCTGCAAGCTCTTCCCTAAAACTTTGACTCCGAAGTGGGTCATATATGGTACACGCGATCATCTAACCTAACCTAATGTAACCAAAGCACTATCATGTGTAAATACAAAATTTTCGAGTTTTCGTCAAATTTGTGTTCGAAGAAGCTAGTTCTGATTAGAAAGAAAATTAACAGAGTAACCAAATTTGTGAAGCCAAAATCCTTCATTCTTAAATTCACAGAGATACATTTGTCAGCCTATAATTTTACCTGCGTGGAGAACCGTAGTCAAAGTATTGAAGGGTAAAGGCTGCCTTATTGCACCAATAAAACAAGGCTGCAGCCGGTGTTTCGGATAAAGTTAAATGTAGTCTTAGCACCGAAATAATTTCCTGATAATAAAAGACATCAGGAGAACAGCAGCTGAATGCAGCCTCTGGCGTCTACGCTTGACATCGACGGGCCCAAACACGCAAGAAAACTTCCCGACGTGAACGCGACAGAGAAGGGAACGCGAGGGTAAACGATGCTGCCGACCTGGTGTTGGCTGGGGGCTAAGCTCTCCATAGTAGGAGGGAACCCTGGAGAATCGGGAGGTCTTGACATCAAAATAAGGACAATCCCTGGTGACATAGGACAATTTCTGGCAACACAGGACAATTTCTGGCAACACAGGACAATCGCTGGCAACACAGGACAATTGCTGGCAACACGGGACAATTTATGGCAACACGGGACAATCGCTGGCAACACAGGACAATCGCTGGCAACACGATACAATCGCTGGCAATACAGCAGGACTATCACTTCCAGAATAGCAGGCGAAACATCACATCACCTGTTATTTTTATCATTCTAATCCTGGTTCTATCATTACTATTATATTATCATAATCCTGGTTTTATCATTAGTATTATATTACTATTATAATCCTGGTTTTACCACCAGAGCCAAAAACAATCTGATGAGGAAAACGTTATGTTCCAGGCCCAACACACAACACACAGACAGGACACACACAACACACAGGCAGGACACACACAACACACAGGCACGACACACACAACACACAGACACGACACACACGACACAACACATCAGCTTATGTCGTTGCACGGACGGCCAGAGTTGTCGTAATTATAATCTTAACTAAATTACACACGAGAGACCTTTCGGGAGGTGGGACAGAATGAGGTCAAAAGGGCGTCAAAAGTGAGTCAAAATTGAGCCAAAAGCGGTTAGAAAGGGATTAAAAGTGAACCAAAAGGGATCAAAAGTGAGTCACACGGGGTCAAAAGTGAGTCACACGGGGTCAAAAGTGAGCCAAAAGGGGTTAGAAGTGGGCTAAAAGTGAACCAAAAGGGATAAAAAACGAGTCACATGGGGTCAAAAGTGAACCAAAAGGGATCAAAAGTGAGTCACACGGGGTCAAAAGTGAGAAGGGTTCAAAATGAAGTAACGAATCAGAAGGAGGCCAAAAGCGAGTCACAAGGGGTAAAAATAAAGTCACAAAGTGTTAGAAGGGGGTCAAATGTAGGTCAGAAGGGCCGTTGTTCGTAGCTGTGCAGGCTGTGCACGCCACCCTCACGCTGTGCGGACACTGTGCGCTCCTCGAACGTGACCTCACCGCTGTACGCCATTTGTCTGCCCGAACAAACACAAACTAAGCCCCGAGGCCGCCACGTCATCCAACGACAGCTATATATTATACATAGATAGATACAGGGTGTTAAAAACAAGAGATAAAAACTTAGACTGTCGCCCGAGACATGCAAAGTAAACACCTTTTCAAAAATGCCAAATATTTCAAACATCTTAAGTTTTCAAGGGCCATGAGGTTTACAATTCAACTTTGATGCACAGTTTGCCACATTTTCGGGTTTCTAAAATGTAAATTTCACATTAAACGGTGCCCTCAAATCTGGCAACACTCCTCAATTGCTTAGTGTTTACGAATCAATTCAAGCACCTACACAGTGTCGACAACATGGCTCGATTTACAAATAAAGAAATGGCGGATACGGCTTACGGCCCCACGAACGGCAATGCCAGAGGCGCTGCTAGATTGTATCAAGAGCTTTTTCCATATCGATATTTGCTTGCACATCTCGCATGCGTGCCCTTGCCCTCTGATAAAGTGTATACACCTCGTTCTTAACACTCGGCAGTTGTTGGTTGTTTTGTGGACTGACACTTGGGACCCTAAAAACACTTTCTTTGCTTAGCTTCTCCTTCTACGTTCTACTTTCGAGAGCGGATTTTGTAGTTGTACACAGCTGTACGCGAGCATTCGAGTGGGTTTATGAAGCTGCAAAGTTTTACGTTTTCAGGCCAGCACAAGCCAGACCCAGGGGACTGGGGAACCTCTCATCTTGTGATATACTTTAGTTCCCAGTTCCACGCCGTCAAAACTGTTTATACCAACAATCATTTCAAACGCAACTTTTTCGTTTCGCACTAGTTCTGCCAAGTGGAAACACTTGCAGCTCAAACGTAATCAGTGAAAACGTGCATGTGCGTTAGAGTCAAATGATAACGATAGCAATTAAACATAGCTACACAGCACAGGAGTCGAGAACATGTAGTAAAATACCACATGGGGCACACGTGCGTCATGTGGCGGAGAACGTGTCCTCCCTATCAGGGCCAGTGGTATTTAAGGGCCCGTTGTATGAGGCAAAGGTTTTCATCCAAAGCTGAATGCAGTCTTATTGCACAAATAATTTGGGCGTTATTTATACGGTGGATTTTTGCATCGATTGACGCATCGATGATTCACGTATCGATCCCGTCCTTGCGCGAGCCTGGCAGCGCGTGCATGCATAGTAGAAAAAGAAGAGCGAAATGACGTATCGTGAATTCAATGAAAAAAGTACTTCTAAGATAATAAAAAAAAAACATACCTTCACACAAATGAGACCTTGTGAGGCGAACTTTTGGAAACATCGACTAGGTTCCTCAATTTTCTACATTGTCGTCCCTCACTCCCACAAATTAGAAACAAAAGCGACTTTTACGATACAACGCATCACCTCACACCCCGAGATGCGACTTTCAGTAACACGATGGTATCCATGATTCCCCGCCTCATTACCTCACACCCCCCGAGGTGATTACCAGGGTCAGGAGGATGAATCGACAGCGCTGATTCTAATCTTGACAGCCTTTCGATAACCTGTCATTAGCTTCGACGGCATCCGAGTGCATTCATAACAATAAAATGGAAATTTACACAATTGTCAAAGCAGTATTGTTTCATCCTGAACTACGAAACGATTTGGTGGCATGTATGTGTAATTGGTGCTATGGGAGGGGCGAAATTGAGTATGTGGAATTCACCGATAGTTTCTCTTTTTTGAGAACAACAAAAATACAAAATGGTGGACATTTTCGCGGTATTTCAAATTGCATCATAATTTGATCCCGGTTAAATATACAAAAGGCACAAAAGTCAGGACAATAACCAAACAACACACACTTCAAAAATGTATGAGATCAAATTAAAAAAAAAAGCATTTCAGTTTTGACCACTTCTCACCATCTGCTGAATCTCAGAAATACTCTTAGAGCCATTAAACTGGCACTTCAGATCTAAATAAAACTCAACTTAATTTAATACACTCTAAATCCTCACTAAAAACAATTTTGCACGTCGAAATCACTAATTATTATTGCAAAATTACAACCAGGAGGTCTGTTCTTATGAACATCAAATTAAATATAGTACTAGAATTAGATTGCAATGGCACGAACATGAGCTAGCAGTAGTCTGCAGCTACACCAACATGTGCTAGAAGTAGTCTGCATTAATATCAACATGTGCTAGCAGTAGTCTGCAGCTGTACCAACACCAACATACGCTAGAAGTAGTCTGCACCAACATACGCTAGAAGTAGTCTGCACTAACATACGCTAGAAGTAGTCTGCACCAACATCAACATGTGCTAGCAGTAGTCTGCAGCTGCACCAACAGGTGCTAGCAGTAGTCTGCAGCTGCACCAACAGGTGTAGCAGTAGTCTGCAGCTGCACCAACAGGTGTAGCAGTAGTCTGCAGCTGCACCAACATGTGCTAGCAGTAGTCTGCAGCTGCACCAACAGGTGCTAGCAGTAGTCTGCAGCTGCACCAACAGGTGTAGCAGTAGTCTGCAGCTGCACCAACAGGTGTAGCAGTAGTCTGCAGCTGCACCAACATGTGCTAGCAGTAGTCTGCAGCTGCACCAACAGGTGCTAGCAGTAGTCTGCAGCTGCACCAACAGGTGTAGCAGTAGTCTGCAGCTGCACCAACAGGTGTAGCAGTAGTCTGCAGCTGCACCAACATGTGCTAGCAGTAGTCTGCAGCTGCACAAAGCACGGGATGCTATCAGGTACACCAGGGAATGTCAGGCAGACCTGCACACACCCCAGAGCTGAGCGACGGAGCGCAGTTTGGCACACAATATCACAAGGCGGAGGTCAAGTCTCCGAGCTCACTCTCAAGTCCTCGCGTGAGCTCACCATCCTGGAGTCACAACCTCGGAGAAGGCAACAAGTTTTTCATCAAATTAGCAGCAACACACACCTCACTTCAACCTCAGAGTCCTGGACACAGCAGGTGTGTCAGTCTCATCAAACTTTGTCAGTTAGGCTGCTTGCGTCTGGCAGAGCTGCTTGCGGCTCGCTGAGACTATTAGAAAGTGTCGTCTAATTGTAGGGTGTCGTCTAATTGTAGAGTGTCGTCTAATTGTAGGGTGTCGTCTAATTGTAGGGTGTCGTCTAATTGTAGGGTGTCGTCTAATTGTAGGGTGTCGTCTAATTGTAGGGTGTCGTCTAATTGTAGGGTGTCGTCTAATTGTAGGGTGTCGTCTAATTGTAGGGTGTCGTCTAATTGTAGGGTGTCGTCTAATTGTAGGGTGTCGTCTAATTGTAGGGTGTCGTCTAATTGTAGGGTGTCGTCTAATTGTAGGGTGTCGTCTAATTGTAGGGTGTCGTCTAATTGTAGGGTGTCGTCTAATTGTAGGGTGTCGTCTAATTGTAGGGTGTCGTCTAATTGTAGGGTGTCGTCTAATTGTAGGGTGTCGTCTAATTGTAGGGTGTCGTCTAATTGTAGGGTGTCGTCTAATTGTAGGGTGTCGTCTAATTGTAGGGTGTTGTCTAATTGTAGGGTGTCGTCTAATTTTAGGGTGTCGTCTAATTGTAGAGTTTCGTCTAATTGTAGAGCGTCGTCTAATTGTAGTGTAGTCTAATTGTAGAGTGTTGTCTAATTGTAGAGTGTCGTCTAATTATAGTGTCGTCTAATTATAGAGTGTCGCCTAATTATAGTGTCGTCTAAATATAGAGTGTCGTCTAATTATAGTGTTGTCTAATTATAAATGTCGTCTAATTAAAAAATGTCATTTAATGGTAGTGTTGTTTATTTATAAAGTGTTGTTTAATTATAAAGTGCGGGTCCAATTATAAAGTGTTGGCCTGATTATAAAGTGTTGGCCTAATTATAAAATGTCGTTTAATCATAGATTTTGGGTAAATTTCAAGTGTGGTCAAATTTGACCAGACCTCGTGAGTCATGTTGCAGGCGTCCGACTGCGACTGTTATCGTGGATGACAAAAGCCCAAGTGTCGGTGTGCTGCTCAGCACCAGTTCCAAGAGGGTCCCGATAGTCCTATAGCTCAAAAACGTTGATGGTGTTGCAGCACATGGAAAATTTTACGTGTTCCTGTAGTACTCTGAGGATTAAAAGTTGCGCACACACATAACCTTAATCCTACCCAACAACCTACGTTCAAATCACTGACATCAATAACGCGTGTCTTACTCTAAAATAACAACTCGAGTAGCGCACTAAACTCAACACAAAGCTGAACACCTAACAGGTCACAACTGGGTTCCCGCAGCGCAGAGGTAGCAAGGCGTCAAGCCGACGGCACAGTTGGTCACCATCATTATCGCAAGCTAAAGTACGCGGACATAACGCTGGGCACTACTAAAGCGCCTCTGCCACAGCGTTCTCAAGGCAGGCAGCCCACAGCACCAGAGATGAGGGGGGCACGGGGGCAGGGGCTGTCAGAGAGGGTACGGGGGCAGGGGCTGTGAGAGGGTACGGGGGCAG
>VOMN01090293.1:0-10041 GCA_014899125.1 Orchestia grillus | reverse complement strand
CATTTGACGGCGGAGGGAAACGGTCTCATTCAACAGCTCGCGGATATGGAAAGGCACACCATGCACATAAACCGGCGGCAACCCAGTGTGGCCAGGGCATAAAGACCCAAACATTTTCAAGATATTCAAGACTTAGGCACCGAACGAGGGATAAGAGTGAATCTTCCCGAGGGGAGTCTTCATAAGGGCAGGAGCCCAGAGAATGCCTTGTATGGCCTAAAGTGTGTTGCATCATTGAGATTGAGGAGAGAATTTACTCTACTGGCTCAGATTTCGCTCCAGTAGTAGAGGTGTTCGATGGAAACCTCATAGGACGTCAACGGAGAAATAACCACTCCAATTGCCAAGTCGAGTTTGAGATTTAAAGTAATGAGTGAATACGGTCAAGTCTACAGCCGGCAGTGTAGTAATCGCACTCGCAGTAGGATTCCACATTGGGTCCTAGGAGTTCCACGGAATTGCTCAAGCACGCTGAAGGTGGAGAATGAAATAACCTATCACTGGCGGGGTAGGAGTTAGCCAATGCAGAGAGTTAGCGAATGCGGAGTTCCCGGGTGGCGAGGAGAGAAGTTATTACTGTATTTCTTCAGGGCCAGTTTCGCTGTCTGTATGCCAAGGAGCAGATCTCTGCTCCTAGTACCAGTCGAGTTCGATGGAATCTAATTAGTACGTCAAGGGAGCAGTGTCGAATCCGTCGATGTACATGACACAAGTGTAATGCGAGGAAAGACTGAATAGTATTATTTTTTCTTTTTCTTTTTCTTTTTTTTGCCAATTCGGGAGAGACCGCGGTTGCGGAGATAGCGAACGGCAAAGGGTGGTGAGCAAGCCTGAGTGCTGAGGCACGAGTGTGGCTGCTGGATTTTTTTTTTTACTAACTCGGGAGAGATCGCAGTTGCGGAGTGCGCGAACGGTAAGGGTAGTAAGCAAGCCTGAGTGCAGAAGCACGTGTATGGCGGATGGATTTTTTTGCCATTTGGGTGAGGCCGCGATGCGGAGTTCTCGAAAGGGCATGCTCGGCTGGTCTTAGCAAGTCTAAAATGTAGGGGCACGAGAAGGGGGGTAATAAGTGTTTTGCCGGCGTAAGAGGATAAGGAAAGGGGCCAGGGCCGGTTTCACTGTTTGTCGCAGTGTCGAATCCATCGATGTACATGACACGCATGTAATGCAAGGGAAGACGACACTTTCTTTTTCTTCTTTGGGAACCTGAAGGGTTTTCATCAGGTTCAAGTAACCCAAGATATGGGTACAGAATAGATTATCTGCTGTTAAAAAAAATCACGGGAGCAAGAGCTCCATTAGAATGTCTGTCCGCCACAAAGGCGGACGAAAGTCTTAGACGCGGCGTCGCTCGGCGCCTTATATGCTCTGCGGGCCCAGCCGAACAGTGTTGCCACCTTCACCAAAGCCAACATTTTTGGAACAAAAATTTTAGATAATAAAAAATTCTTGATTTCAACACTGTACCCGCCCGGAACCTCGACTGACACGCGTGCCTAATACACCCTTCGGGTACCAAAAGCAACCGAGTGACACTCTGAATCGAGTAGAAAAATACAGAGATCATTGCCATATCTATGCTAATCATAATTTGTAATGCTAGTTCATTATGTGAAGCTATCCCACTATATAATAATACCCCAATGTTGCTTGCTTATTTACCTGCTTGCTTGGTCTGTCCATTCTTCTCTCTGTCATGCTCTTGAGGATTTAAATGGGAGAAAATTTTAACTGATCTGTATTTCTAACTAATCACCGAGACTGTCAGAAAAGGGAGTCTGTAAGGGTGATACTGCTAATAACAATATTTCATGTCAGATTTACTGAAAGTAAAAGGGCATCTCAAGAAATTAACATTGTTTGTCCTACCATTGTTTGTAGGGTGCATCTACATATCAGTATTTAATATTAGGTTTATTACCTCATGGATTCTATTAATTTACTTTATTTATATTCCCTTCTTATTCAAGTTGTTTTTATCAATAATTATCCAAGTATCATAAACGGAAATTAGGGAAGCTACAATTCACACTAGCTAGCAATGTGCACTCATAAATCATTTATAACTAATGAATTCATAAATTTAATAGCTAATTAATGAAAATGTTAATGATGCTTCAGATGAAGGAATATGTAACTCTACATTGTAGGGTACAGACCATCATTAAAACAAGAGTACATAAATATTATGAAGTTAGTAGTCTTTAAAAATTAGTATATCTTACATAGATCCATTTAAATATGGAAGTTGATGGGTATAAATATAAACTGAGTAGCCTAATTTATATTGATATAAATTGAATTCTTATCTATATTAAATAAACATCAATAATAAAATATTACCATGGATAATACAAGAACTGTGTTTTGTAATTTCAAGGAGTTAGAATTTTTGAAATCCTAGATGTTGGAAATTTTTAGGTCGTGTGAGTACGAACTTGCACTTTACAATTCCATAACAATTTTGACAACTGGTTTCTTTGTCTTTTACTAGTTCAACATCAACCCTTTTGTTTGTCAGCTTTCTGATCAACAAGAACATCATTTACATAGTGACACTGAAGGTCATTATCAACCCGTACAAACTCTTGCATATTAATTCACCTAAAGTGTGTTGATAACATCAATAGCACAGGAACACTGCACTCTGGTTCATAGAGTAATAGTAAAGATACACTGAATTTTCATTTACTGCATGACTCATGTTCTTGCTTCATTAAATAAACAATAGTTGAATTTAATTTCCCAAAAATTTCTACTGCTAAGTATGACACCTTTCTGCGAATATTAACCTTGTCCAAAACATACATTTTTTCTCTAGATGTTAAATTTGTTCTTTTATGAGATATGTTGGGACTCAGTCTGCATTACAAGTATTAGTACATGACTAGAAGAGTTATGAGATAAAGAATGAATAGCTCAAATTTTACCATACATTTAGAGTGGAATTAAAGAATCACTAATTTATAGTTTAAATAAGCAGAAAGAACTGTATTCCACAGGGAAATCTTTTCCAGCCAATATTACCGCAACGTGGGGCTAGGCTCAAAAACCATTTAGTCATATGAACTATATTCATAATCCTACCCAATTGGTTTAAAGAACTTAATCATGAAAATAAAATAAAAAAACTTGAAATTATAAAAAACCTTCACTGGATAAAAAGTGGTGAAGAAATTATTTTTCTCCTTGCCTGATAAAAGTGAATTTTGAACGATAATTTGTTTTTCTTACTATAATCTACAAAATAGCTTCTCAAATCCCAACTTGGAACCTTACTTCATTATAGTTGGACTTGGCAATGAATTTGCATATGAGGAGTTCTAACGTAGTATGTAGTAGGTCTCATGACTCCATGAAGCACACAAGTATAAAAAGGAAATAATGAATGACAAATAAATAATCCTTCCCCCTGAGAGACTTATATTTATGCATTTTACTATGAAGAGAAGTGGGAAGATAGAAAGTGTGCAACATTTATGCCAAGAGTGGGAGAGACAGTTGGAATAGCAGCTATGCGGCTGACACAATAGTGCTTTTGACCGATCTTCGTTCAAACAGAGTGAGGGTACGTAGGACATCCAAAATCCCTTCAACCCAAGTGTTATATATTTCTTTTTAAATTAAGTTTTTTCCTCATTTTTAAGTAGGAATACAGGTTAGAAAAACCTTCTCTTCGTCCTTATTTGTTTAGGGCATGAACTATGCTTGATTTTAGAACTTTGTGAGTCATTAAGGGTTTGTGCAGACTCCATGAGGGTTTGTACCAAGCTCGGCCTGTTACAGTAACGCTGCAGAGCACAGCCTCATCTGGCTCTGACATGTGCGCACTCTATATAAGAACAGCCTGAGGTAGCGTCAGGATTATTCATGTGACTCGCTGTCCGAATACCTGTGTCCGAACACCTTTAACAACAAATCATTGTCATTCAATGACCGAATAAAAACAATTTCCTGAATAACATTAGGTGATGGCAGCTTAACTCAGTAACATGGTTCCAAATAAAATACAAACTTGCATGGAACTTAACATGAATTCAGGCCAGTGTAAATGCTCAAAATATTCAACCAATTACAGAGCATTGCTACATGTCATTCACACACACACATACATATATATATCCCACTGGTATTACAAGTACAAAGCATAGGCATCACTCAAGATCTGTAAAAATCATCTATGCTTATGCACCATGCCTAACCGATGTGTATCTGAATGTTCTCTAAAATATTCATTCTAATCTAGCTGATTATATTGTATTAAAGGGTTAAAACCACTGATGGTATGGCAATTAATGAAATTATCAACTTTCTTCTATTTGGATCATTTGTAGGCTCCATTTATGTCTTTTGCAGGTAATAGAGGGATATATACACGGTTTGTTTTTAGATTTTCACAGTTTTCAAATTAACAAGAAACTCAGCAAGAAATAAAGAATATTTTTAATCCAGGAGAATAGAAAATTTCAGAAACTCGATTCTAGTTAAGTTGGCATACGACATGTTGAGCCTTAGAGTTACAGATGGGAATACAAGTGCAGTGGGAAATATTTGATCAAATACCTTTCTCAAGGAAAGTACCCATCACAACATGATAACCACATGAAAGGAGACTTATGTGAGTGGTAGAAGCATTAAGACAACTGAAGGACCTGGATTGACAGCACATTGTTTTGGGTCAAGTTTAATGTTACTGGGGTCTCAGTTGGTAATTCTTTTAGCACAAATCTATAAGTGCATTTATTGTAAATACTTCTTGTCTTTTAGATAAGTAATGTACTGTAAATACATATGCATATCCTATTCACTTTCACGTGATTTTAACAAATGAACAAATGGTATCATTCTTTTCAGTTCAGTTCTTTTCCAGTGCTTACCATATCCACTATGTGTCTTTAGATGTAGGGATGGATTGGGTACCCAATCAGAACTCAAGTTGAAGCTCTGAGGTAGGTGTTACCATGTTTTTCTGAATTTTGAAAATCGGGGGTGCTGTGTTTTGCTTCATATGTTGGCTCGCATTCTTTCAATTTTAGTTTTGGTTAATGGTTCTTACCTGTTATAGATGTGATTTTGTTTGGTTGCTTGGCAGGTTTCATTTTGATTGTCATGTGATTCAGTTTATTTAGTATCTATTATCCTTAGGTTGCATTTATTGGCTTGGTAGCTTTTATTGTTTACCCTTATCTTTATTTCCCCTCATTATCAACTTGATGCGTAATAGCATGCCGTTTTAAGGTTATCTTTGCCTGTTTAATGTTAAGTCCTGTCACTTTGATCCTCCTAGTGGCTTCAACATAAGGTAATAGCAAAGATAAGAGTTATTCAATTTTTTATATCCTCCCCACGCTCTGGTTGGGAACCCTTTGGTTAGGGATACTCTGCATCCAAGAGCCTGATAGTACCACATTACTTGCACATAGCATTTACCATTTCTTTAAATTTACCGTTGACATCTCGCCGAGTTTCATTTTTTCCCCTCAATTAGAGCCATTGCCATCTGTTAGTTAAAGCAGGTTTTGAGTTTATCTAATCCACAAAACTCACGACCGGTATTACTAACATTAAGCTCGAGCTTTGGTGTGCACATGTCCTTAACACAATGTTCCATCTACAGAGCTTTTCGGTTTTCAAAATTTTGCACAAGGTTAGGACCAGTCCCTCTCAATTATATATCCCCATCTTTGATGAGTTTGAAAGACTGGCATCCCACTACAGGAGTGAATTATTACTCGCCCACTTGGTGTCTAAGAAACCATTTACAAGCACCAGCTCATATGGTCCATAAGGGATGGAATAGTCACCTCAAACAAATAACCCTTCTTGTACTACTCCAATGGAAAATTATGACGTCTCAAATGACAAAGGTCTCTCAGGTTTGTTGTAGATCATGATAAAATGGCAAGCTCCTTTCTGAAATCAAATATATTAAAATTTCTCAAAGAGTAATTATTGAAATGCTATGCAATGTCTTTCTACTACCTTGAGAAAATGAGCAGAAATAGAAATAATACCTACTTTCTTATTAAACACAGGCCACTGTTGTTTATAACAAAATTAATATGAAGTACAGCAGAGCAGCTGTAGTTTTTGCAAAATAATTGTGACTTACCTAATTGTAAGACTTTAATAATTGCTCCTGAGTTCAAATTCAATAGATAAATGCATAAAATATAAAAATTTAATTATTTAAAGTGACTACTAGACAGGTATAGACCAGTTACAGATCTCTTTAACCACCCACCATAATCCTGCAGAGCCAACAATTGCTGTTGCTGTACATGAGCCAAGGTGAGGGGTGGCTGAAACCAGGAGCGGCCGTAGCACCAAGCATGGTAAGCCAGATTGAGAGTGCACACTGCACATCCCAGCACACAGCACCACCAATACAGACTGCCTCCTCTCGTTTCCTCAGATTCTCTGGGAAACGAAAAAAATGTCAATAACATGAATGAAATGCATCACCAATGACACAAAATGTACAGTAGAATCCCACTCATTGTGGTGGGTAATGAACAAAAAATAGGACAATGTGCAAATTGCCACCAAATATTTTCATACTGCAAAAGAGCTTCTAAAATTACATTTGTACACTATACAACTACTAATAAGGTCCGTATTGGCCAGTAGTGTTATATGTAGCACATTACATTCATTTGAAGAGCATTTTCTGAGTCTTGGCCTATGCTTGTATCAACAATAAAATTCAGCTGTTATACAGCATCAATACACAGTGCATGAAAAAAATTTATTTGCCTGAAAAATTAGTAACTCATGGGTAACTTATAGCTATTAGTAAAGAAATTTCTGAGATAATCTCTACTTATTCCTATATATATAGAACTAAGCTCACATCATCCTACTTGCTTGTGTGTTATTTTGTTATATTACTTATAGCCATGCAAACTCTTCCCTAATAAAAAGGCAAAAATTAAAAACTGATTTCTAGATATTTAAATAGTTTTTTTTTCATTGTATCATTACCATGGTTTGTTGTGACTTTAAAAGATAATTATTTTCTCTGGCATTGGATATTTCTTAAGAAATCATGAAGAATTATTAGAGACTAACTGGACTTCAGAATGGTGATCCTATAGATATCAGGTAGTCTCATAAATTGTAAAACTGTTTCAGAAAAAAATTCCATAACTCTCTAGTTCTGAAATATTTCAATAAATCCAGAAAAACATAAAATTGAGGAAATAAAAGTTATTGACATAAGATACTCCTATTCTCTATAGCATAGATGATTATGAGTTACTAAAATAAGTACACATGGTAATGTCTTAGAAAAATATGCAATGATCAAATGGCCCTTATAACTAATACAGAGGATCAGTCAAAATTGCCTCAAAATTATAATTTGAGGTTTATATATTATTGGGCAAAATTCATTGAACTATGTATAATTTTAAACTATTCAGTATCGGCAGCGCTAGGCTTCCTTGAGTGGAAAGGCAATTTTATAACGCTAATAAATGCCAAGGCCAGGCCAACGCCCATGATGAATTATGGAGAGATCTGAGGACAATTTCAAATCGAAAGACCGCTCGGGCCATGGTTAGCTGTGGCCGAGCGCTTGCCTCTCAAGATGAGGACAGACCGCGATTCCCAGGAACTCGGAGAGCCCGCCATACCCATGAGAAATTTACGCGGTTGACCGTGGGGTGACGAACGACCCACGACCTCCTTTTACACCAATATTGTTCCCCACGGAACACCGTCGCAGAATAACGGCAACATCGCATCTATTTTTTGGAATTTTCCCCACAAGAGCTGGCAACGTGGCACCTGGGGGACTAAAAGAACCGAGGACGAATGAACGAGTACTCAGACAGAAGACGAGCGACCACGGCGGAGGGGCGAGCGCGAGCGACGCTGGAGAGAAGCCATAATTTTTTATTTGAGTCCGAGGGAGCTTGAGAGGGTGAAGTTGATGAGTCCTAGGATCTTGTTATTAAAAGGCTAGTCTCGTCCTGAACTGCTAACGGGATCGTAACCTCGTGGTTGAGTGTCTCGTATGGTATGCCCGTTTAGCATTTAGTACTTATATTAGGTAATTTAGGGTTCAGAGCTCAAGCCTGTGGCCAAAACAATTTATAAATCCCGTTCAGGATTGAGGAACGTGTTGCTGTAATAGAGCCATCACTAGTTGTTGTTCATTCATTGCTTCTAGGTTGAATGTATGACTCCTGAAGCTCATGAGGAAAATTTATGTGGTTTAATTCTAATTCTATATCCAAAAATCTTCCTTTGTTTGACTAATCCCAACTCAGAGCATATAGAAGCATGCGCCGGGAAGCGCTCGGTCGAACGCTACCTATACTGACCCAGAAAACGTCAGTATCAAAAGATCTATACAGCACATTAGATGGTGCGAAATAAAAGTATATTTCATTACATGCATTTAGGGCCTTCTTTTGAATGCATTCATTTTTGGTGACAGCAATAAAATTATACCTCATTTAAAAATGAACGAGACTTCATTTCATTGCATATATTCCAGTACAAATTGAGGTTATTACTGATATTATTCATATATTAAACATTGAGAACAGGGTCACAAACAACAGGGTCTCTAAAAATGTTTTCATCTGATGCAGTGCAAAACAGCTACATGCAAATACTTAAATTCTTCTTTGCCATTGAGTGAGCCAGACATGCTGGCTGCTGAAAGAAGGGCTGTGATAAATATTTGCCAGATTTTTAATTTCGTTTGAGATGAATGATTGTGTCAAGCCAAAGTGCAGCTACAGATTTTTTCAAAAGCTCAATCACTTCGAAGCAAAGAAATTTAGAAGATTTAGGTGTTTAGAGATTACCTATGATATGGTACAATATAAATTACAGGGATTGTATGATAGAGTTCTGTTCAAATGTTTAAATAAGATATTTTATTGCTAAACATTCTTTGACACATACTTTGTAACATATCTAAACTTGAAAACTGCACTTGCAAAACTGACTGCACTATATGCAAAGGAATTATTTGAATTTACAAATTATTGCCAGCTAAAAAATAATTTAATTAAATATTCCTTAGAATAGTTTTCACCCATTGCTGTGATGTTGCATTGCACATGGGCACATGAATTATAAGGGAGCTTATACTTACCAAAGAGCAGCTCAGTCCACAATCCCATTTTCAAGTCTCCCTAGCAGCAATCCCCTCCGATGTACAATGCAGCAGTCACAGCACTTTGTATCATTCTCAATTGATTGCATCATATATAAAATGCATCTTTTGCAAGTAA
Organism: Orchestia grillus; assembly: GCA_014899125.1. Lineage (NCBI taxonomy): Eukaryota > Metazoa > Arthropoda > Malacostraca > Amphipoda > Talitridae > Orchestia > Orchestia grillus. The sequence continues at coordinate 787 of VOMN01090293.1, read as the reverse complement.
TTTACACTTTACTGGAAACTATGTTCCTACAATTTCAATTATTTCCAGAAAAATATAACTTATCCACATTTGAATCTTTTCATTGTCTTCAGTTTTTTTGCATATAATAATGACTTATGTTATTATACACAAAAAGTCATTTGCAGAAAAGATCTCAAGTGTTAATACATGAATTTATTAATTCTAGCAAACTTACTCATAGAAAAATGGGAGAGATTGATCAAATGGAGATAATTTTCATTTCTCAATCAAAAGTTCTCTTTTTTGGGTCTAAGTTTTCTTTCCCAATTTAATTTCTCAAATTGGAAGTAATCAGGTGCAACTATCCTTATTGCATTAAAGCAAAATTTTGAATTAGGAAACTTTTGAAAAATGTTTAAATAAATAACATTTTTTAATATCTCATTTATACAATAAAATAAAAAAGTAATATATAAGTGTGTAAACTTCAATACAATCAATCTGATACACAATTGTTTTTTGAAACCTGGAACATTCTCTTAAGAGTACCTAGTTCAACAAATTCAAAAGTGTTAACACATTGGTGAAGAGTGACAAGCGTTTTGGGAAGCCACAAACTGGTCAGATTGCAACTATTGTTTTGAGGGTGGAAAACCTGATACTGAAAGATAGTCATTCTGACTCCAAATCTGCGACCTGCGACTTGTGTTGACTACCGTCGCGGATGATCGAGTGAAGCATCGCTTCCGGGCCGGCTAAGAGTGAAGTGAACAAATAAAAGTGTACAAGAGTCGAAGTGTACAGTGTTAGAAAGTGTGCTAGTGTA